>JADRCH010000055.1:6350365-6454966 GCA_019843965.1 Rhynchomys soricoides | reverse complement strand
AGGAGGAGGAGGAGGAGGAGGAGGAGGAGGAGGAGGAGGAGAAGTCTTTCTCAATATGTTCCAGCCCCCCCTTGCTTCTCTAGACCCAGCATGAGACATATAGTATTAGCTTTAGTCAAGTTTTGATCATCTCCAGACCTACAGTGTTTCCTATAATACAGACTGATATTTATGTTTTTTATTTCCTTCAGGTATGCAATCCATCTCTATCATCCGCAGTTTGAACTTTCCATCTGTTACTCCTCTGAGGCCCCTCAATATTATCTTACTTCCAGCCTCATGATCTTTCTTTTTCTTTGTTTATATAGTAAACTGAGTCCAACTTGTACTTCTCATGTACACATAGGTATGGGGTTGCCCATACACATAGGTATAGGTATGCCCATGCCCACTGAGGCATGGGCAACCTGCTAGTAACCAGCTTCTTGCAAAAAGACTCTCTTTTCCAGCAACCATCAACTGCCAATTACTCCTCCGCTAGGGTTGAGGCCTTAATCCCCAATCCATGGTAGATTTTGACTGGCTTGATCTTGTACAGGTCATTTGGAGGTAACCACTACTGGGGGTTCATGAGGGCTATGGCCACGTCATGCCTAGAAGACAGCATTTCACAGCCCTCATCTCCCATCTTTCATCTCTTAAATTGCTTGTTTTCTCTTCATGATGTTCCCATAGCTTTAACGGGGTATGTAGGAGTAGAGGTATGGAATGATATAGAGGTCCCATATTAGGCTAAGCACTCATAATCACTTGTCTTCAGCTTAAGTCATAGTTATATAAACTATCATATATATTGGAACAATTTAACAAATAAAATGTTTTGAGCCAAGTCTGGTGATGCCAGCCTGTATATCAGGTACTCAAGAAGCTGAGGCATGAGAATCACAAATTCAAGTACTGACTCAGCTTCAGAATATGTTCAAGGATAGACTTGGAAACTTAGTGAGACTCTATCTGAAAATTAAAAGTGGGAAAGAGAACTGGGGGTGAATAGCTCAGTGGCAGAAAGCTTTCCTAGAATGTATAGGACCCACATAGTCCATATTTTTAATAGTGAAAAAAAAGTCAGGTGTAGTAGTGGGGACTTGTAATCCCAGTGCTGGAGAGGTGGAGGCATGAGATCCCGGGGATCACTGGCCAGTCAGCCTAGCCTACTTGGTGAGTCCTTGGCTAGCGAGAGACCCTGTCTGTGTGCTACCTGAGGAACACAACTCAAGGTTGTCCTCTGGGCCCCATCCACATATGCATACCCATGCATACACTCAGAAACATACAATCAATCCAACTCTTACATACAAAAGTACCTAAATACAAGTGGGCTAACATCTGACAGCTTGTACAGTCCATCCCAAAACAGCGCTGAAGATCTGTTGGAGCGCATATTGATTATGAGTTACGTATGGTTAAGCTTCCCATCCACCGAAACATTCTTCCCTTTAGAGTCTTCCTCTGCATTATGTCACAGAGGCTTGGCACTTTAATATTATTGAATATTACATCATTGGATCCAGCTTAACCTGATTAACCAGTCAAAATTTTCAAGCCACTTCCTGGAGCTTCAGCCAATAATCTATCTTACTTTCTTTTCCTGTTGCTGTGGTAAAAGACCCTTAAGAAAACTTCAGGGAGAAAGAGTTCACTCACAGTTCCAGAATATAGTCCATTATTGCAGGCAAGTCAAGGCAGCAGGAACTTGGAACATCTGGTTACCTTATATTTACCCACAGCAAAGAACAAAGAGCAATGAAGAGTTGCATGCACACCAGTGCTTAGCTTGCTGTCTCTCTTTGTATACAGATAAGAAACCCCATTATCTGAAGGCCACTAGGAGAAGATTGGCTTTCAGATAGGTAGGATGAGGGTCTTAACGCCCACACCCACAGTGACACACTTCCTCCAACAAGGCCACATCTCCTAATAGTGTCACTTCCTGGGCCAAGCATATTCAAACCACAACATTCCGCTCCCTGGCCCCCACAAGCTTATTCAAACACAATGAGTCTATGGGGGCCATACATAAACAGCATAATGCAAACTACATTCAAAAGTCCCCATAGTCTATAGCAGACTCAACAATGTTAAAAGTCCAAAGTTCAAAGTCTCTTCTGAGATTCATGTAGTCTCTTAACTGTAATCCCATATAGAGTCCAAAGTACTGGACAAGAAAGAAAACCAACTGGGTAAACAGCAAACTCCACATCTCCATGTCTGATGTAGAAGCGCTCTTCAGATCTTCAACTTCTTTCACCCTTCTTGACTGCTGTTGGCAAATCTGGCATTCAGCAGCAACAAACTTCATCCCCTTGTGCTGGTTTCACTCCCTGTGAGCAGCTTTCTGCAGAGGTATAACATGGCCGACATCCCTAACATATTGGGGTATCCAAGGCAACTTCCAATTTATTACTTCTTATTCCAATGTCTGGGATCTACTCATGATCTTCTGGGCTCCTCCAAAGGCCTTGGGTCACTTCTCCAGCTTTGCCCACTGTAGGACTCTTAGACTTTGTTTGACTCCACTGCATTGCTGCTACTGGTGTTGGTGATCATCCCACCGTACTGTCATCTCCAGTATGCTGGAGTCTTCTGCAACTATGTTTCACCAATAGCTTCTCATAGGTTCCCTTCATGATGCTAAGCCTCAACTTCTTTGCATGACCCCTTCAGCCCTGGCCACCAACTGCAACTGAGGCTGTACCTTCACCAATGGCCTTCCATGACCTCTCACAATGCCAAGCCTCAGCTGCTCTTCATAACCCCTTTATGCCTTCAAAACCAGTACCATCTGGGTGACTCTTACTTATTATCAAGTACAATTGCAGCATGAGGTACAACCTTGTCTATCTCTGGAACACAGCTTTGTGCTCTCAGAAAATACATTCCAGAAGATTTCACCTCAGTGATGGTCGTCTCTTATTAATCACCACTAATTTCTTAGCTTCAGCTAACCAGCATCAATTGTCCCGGTACTTCCTTTTGTTCTCAACTCTAAAGCAAGAGCCACATGACTGAAGCTGCTGCTTGGTAGGGCTAGAACATGGTTTCACAGTTATATTACATTATCATCAGCTTTCTGTTTTCCAGTGGTTTCCTTCACTGCATAATCTTGACTGTCCTTGAACTTGCTCTGTAGACTGACCTTGAACTCAGAGATCTGCATGGCTCTGTCTCCTCAATGCTGGGATCAAAGGTGTGTACCACCATGACTGGACTTAAGTTTTTCTTTACTTAGAACCTGCTCTATGCCAGGCTGGCCTTTAACTCAGAGATCTGCTTGCCTCTGTCACCTGGGATTAAAGGTGTATACCCACGTGCTTGGACCTAAACATAGTTGGGTGGGATCTTATCTCAAAGTAACCACTCCCTTAATCTGTTAATCTCTTTGAATATAGGAGTCAGTTCCATTTCACTTCCTGGTGCCCCTTTATTACCATACATTTTTATATTTTGCCTTTCTCAGCTTGCTTCTTTTCATTAAAATGTATTTCATAAGAGTGAACTTTAGTAATCACACAACAGAATTTATAATAGGCTGTTTTGAGATTTCTTTTGTCAAAGCAATTAATCTAAATCTCTTCACCTTAGCCTCAGGCAGACTCTTCAAAGGACAAAATGTAGCCACATTCTTCATCAAAATATCACAAGAAAAGTCTCTCAGACACATATTAAAATTCTTCTCCTCTGAAACTTCTACAGTCAGGCTTCCACAGTTCAAATCACCCTCAGCAACAAAGTCTTCCATATTCCTACCAGGATGGCCCATTAATCCCCACTTAAAGCATGCCACTGCATTCCAAATCCAAAGTCCCAAAATCCACATTCTTCCAAACAAAAGTATTGGTCACACCAATACCCCACTCCTGGTACCAACATTTGTCTTAGAGTTTTATTGCTATGAATAAACATCATGAACAAGGTAACTCTTATAAGGACAACATCTAATTGGGGCTGGATTGCAGGTTCAGGGGTTCAGTCCATTAACATCAAGGCAGGAACATGGCAGTGTCTAAGCCAGCATGGTTCAGGAGGAGCTGAGAGTTCTACGTCTTCATCTGAAGGCCACTAGGAAAAGACTGGCCTCCAGGCAGGTAGGATGAGGGTCTTAAAGCCCACATCCACAGTGACACACTTCCTCCACAAAGGCCACACCTCCTAACAGTGTCACTTCCTGGGCCAAGCATATTCAAACCACTGCACAACCCAACTCTTAAAATCTATTCCTTCATACATTTTCCAGGTTTATATCACACATTAGAAAAACCATGCTTTCTTCTGTGTATGTATAAGAAAATTGGGATGCAGATGTTCTGTACCTCTTCTCCTGAAACTCACTGAGCTTTGACCTATTTAGAAATAAGGAAATAAGGAATGTGGAAAGGAGTGGATGTTGACAGAGCAGGCAAGCTCTGGTAGAGTGACTTTATGGAAAGGTTTGCAGGTGAGTCAGGCACTTGAGAAGTGCTGCTTCTGCCAGCAAGAAAGAGACTTGGGTACTCTGACTTCTTACCATAGCTCACTCAATAAGTTCTGTCACATAAAAATCTCCATACCTGTGAGTCTATAGGACTTGGGTGTAGCTTCTTGATAGGTGCTTGTGTACTGTGTACAAGGCTCTGGCTTCTGTGGCCAGCACTGAGAAGAGGAAGGATGGGGGTGGGGGAGACAGATGTATATTCCCTCATGTGAGGTCAAAACACAGAAATGAATCCATATGCTGACCTCTCGCCAGATAATGAATATTCTGGCACTTAGGTCACAGACCTTCCAGACTTCAGAAGTGTGGGTGATACATTTCTGTACTTCAGAAATGACAAGTCTAAGGTGATTTATTATAGTAGCCTCAGTGGACTGAGATGGCAGCTAGAGCTCACATTTTAGAGTCTTCTTTTAGATCCACATTCACTTCAGGAATCAGCTTTGTGTTCTCCAGGATTAAGCTTTCATTATACTGAAACTTGGAGTTCATCCATATATTTATTTGAGTGTGTGTACATGTGAGTGCATATGTGTGTGTGTGAGTGTGTACAGTAAATATATGGTTTCACTTGCCATTGTGCTTGTGTAGAGATCAAAGGACAAATTGCCAGAATTGACTCTCTCCTTCCACCACTTAGGTCCAGGGGTTGAGCTCAGGTCTCCAGGTTCAGAAGCAAGCACCTTTACCCACTGTCTTACTTAGGGTTTTATTTCTGTGAAAAGTTGCTGTGACCATGGCAACTCTTGTAAAGAAAACATTTCAGCAGGCCTGGCTTACAGTTTAAGTGGTTTAGTCCATTATCATCATGGTGGTAAGCATGGCAGTATGCAGGCAGACATGGTGCTGGAGAAGGGAGCTGAGAGTTCTACACGAGGATTGTCAGGCAGCAGGAAGTGAAGTGCCACACTAGCCAGGCTTGAACTGAGACCTTGAAGGCCACACCTTACTGACACACCTCTTCTGTTGTGGGAAATATTAAAAAAGAAATATTACATAGCATGTTCCTGCACTACACCCTGGTTCTCTCATCCCTGGCAGGCTGGCCAGCCATGCACTGGTGTGCAATGGCTGACCTGCTTTCATCTCTTGGAGCTCTGAGCTCCACAATCTCTCCATCCAGCTCACTAGCTTCCCACTGGCTGGTTGCTACCATGCTAGCCCCATACTTCAATACCTCCATGGCCTCTGTGGTGTACATCAGGCAAACCCACACTTTGCCACTGTACCTTTCTCTCTGGAACCCAGATGAGCCACCACATGAAGGAAAACGTGACACAAACTTATCTCAGAAACAAGAGTAACTCAATCTCTGGGTGAGACAACTAAAACCTAATCTTGTAAGCCTTATCAAAATCTGATTCCTCTGGTGGCGAATTCTTGTGGATCTGCCATGATACCAGGAGACTCTACTAGCTACATCTTACCTATCTGCTGTCCCTGTTCCAAAAGGGCCTTCTCTATCTCCTCCTCCTCTATTCCCCTATCTGACCAGGAAGTCCTTCTTCCTCACCCAGTGATTAGATCCTTTATTCATTAGGGGATTGGTTCACAAGAAGTCACATGAGTATGTAACTCACTCCTTGTCCAAAGCTCCTCCCAGGAGGGAGGAATTAGCATCAAAATACAAACAGTCCCAGGGTTATCCACAACACTCTTCCAACAAGGCAACACCCCCTACTATTGTCACTCCCTATGAGCCTATGAGGGCCATGCTTATTCAAACCACTACACCCATGGTGCAACTCCACAATCCCTATTGGTTTAATTTTTGAGACAGGTTGCATCTGTAGCCCAGGATGGAACTCCTGATCTCAAGTGCTGGAATTACCAGTGTGTAACACTACTTCTAGCTTTGTCTCTCAAACAGATGCATTAAAAGCTTGGTCCCTAGTACAATAATGTTCAGAGGTGGGGGCTTTGGGGTGTGATAAGGTCAGAAGTACTCTGACGTCATCAATAGATTCATAGCTAGTGGGCTATTGCACGTGTGCAGAAAAGTCAGGAAGTCAGACCTAGCTGTAGGAAGTAGGTCTCTGGCAGCATGCCTTAACAAATATACTCTGTTTCTTCCTCTATCTTTCAGATCCCTTGCTACCATGAGCTAAGTGGCTTCTCTCACCACTCAGTTGTGCTGTGATTGCTGCTTGGCCAAGAGCTAAAAGCAACTGGTCTGAAACCTCAGGATCTGTGACCCAAGTAAACTTCCCTTTCTCTTAAGTTATTTGTCTCAGGTCTTTTGTCACAGCGATGGGAGGAGAATTAAGCAGAGTGGGCAGATACTAAACACAGCTATGGATCCTGATGGCTAGGAACAGCCATTGGGCAAGGGGCTACTGCAAACATGTTTGTTTTCTACCATGGTGCATGCGATGAGATAATAGATCAGTGAGTCTAGGAAAATACTCTTTTCTGTGTTTCCCAATTTTCTAAGGCTCCTATTGGAACACGAGCTCCATCATGACAAGTGCTTTGTCTGCTGAGTCCTCTGTGCCCACACCAGGCTGTAACAGGTGCTTTGTGTGAATTCATGGAATGACACTCAGAATATTCAGAATCAATCCCAGAGAAAGGAAGCATTTGTCTTCTGTGGGCCTGGGAGCCAGCTTTGTGGTGAAGGAAGTTCTTGGCATGGTTTCAACCTGCAGCACCAAAACCTAAAAATGATAAAATGAAGGTCGATGAGATGGCCCATGTGGTGGTTTAAAAAGGTTTGGCCTCCATAGTTTCATGTGTTTGAATGCTTGGCCATAGGGAGTTTGCACTATTAGGAGGTGTGGTCTTGTTGGAGTAGGCATGACCTTGTTGGAAGAAGTGGGTCACTGTGGGGGCAGGTTTTGAAGTCCCCGATGCTCAAGCTTCACCCAGTGTGGCACAGTTTCCTACTGCCTATGGATCCTGATATAGAACTCTTAGCTACTCCAGCACTGTGTCTGCCTGCACACTGCCATACTTCCCTTCATGATAATGGATTCCAGCTCTGAAACTGTAAGAGTTGCCTTGGTCATGATGTCTTCCATAGCAATAGAAACCCTAAGAGAGCTCAGTGGGTAAAAGTACTTGCCACCAAGCCTTGTGACCTTGTGACCTGAATTCAATACCTAGGACCCACTTGGTAGAAAAAGAGAATTGACTCCCTCCAGTTATTCTTTAGTCTCTACACACGTGCCAGAGCACATGTGCACCTACACACCTACACAAAAGATAAATTAAAGTCTAATTAAAATTTTATAAGAAGCTGGGCAGATGCTTCAATGAGTAAAAGCTTGTGGTATATATACATGGGGACTGGAGTTTGAACCTCTAGCACCCACATAAACAGCTGAGCATGGCTGCCCCTCTGCACTGGGAATCAGATTCAGGTAGCTTATGGCCAAGCCATACTAGCTGAGTGCCTGAATCAGAGAAAGACCTGGTGTTAAGGGAAGGAGGTGGGAGAGTGTTAGAGGAAGACACCTTATTAAAGAATGACTGCTTTGATTTCCATCTGCATAAAGCAGAACAGAGCCACAGATGATAGAAAACAAAGGTGATCATGAATATAAGACCCATTATGGCTGACAGAGAAGACCCGGTGTCTCTGTCTGATTATATTTTCTGTTCATTATAAAACATAGAGAAACTACTAAGACTGACTGCAACTATGATTTTATTCTGCCTTCAGTGTTCAGGATTTAACCCAGGGCCTGCATATGAAGCAAACAACCTACTGCTGACCCACATTTCTGGCCCTTCATTTCATCTTCATTTCTCAGCAACTCAATGAGATACTCCCTTACTCACCATTGGTGAGGAGTTGTGGGTTCTAATTTAAATTAGAACATACCTTACTGATTATATAAAAAGGATTATGATGGTGATATCTACTATTAATTACATTTTTATTTCATTGGATTATCACAATAACGTCACACAGTAATGGTAAATTATTCTTATTTACATTTATGCCCATAGCTTTGTGCCACTCTCAACCTTGGCCAGAGAAGCTTATCTCTGCAGTGGGCAGCAGTTAATGCAGAGATTTATAACTGGTCAAAGTTCTGAGAAAAAGTCATTTTCGAGTGCTCAGCTCCAAAGGAGACATCTGTATCAACCTCTACCCCAAGGCTCAGGGAACATTTAAAATACAGAGGAATAGGGCACGAGTTTGCCTTTGCTTATAAAGCAAACTGGCTTCACCTTTGCTTTAGCTAAGCAAAGGCTATGTGCCTCAAGACTTTATTTTTTTTTCATGCTCAATGGAATATTATTGACAAAAATTGTACATATTCAAGGGATATGTTCGCTATTTTGACTTGTGTACAGATTGGATGACCACAACCAAGCTAAGTGACGTGCTTGTCATGCTGCCTAGTTTGACTTTCTTTTCAGGGTCATGAACATACTTTACATGGTGTTTACTTCAAGTTCAAGTCTGTAACATTATCATCCAGTATTGTCTGCATGCTGTACATTAAGCTCTACAGTCACTGTGGTCCTTTAGTACTTTGTTTTCAAATGTTGCTTTTCCAGTTTCAGTGTTTAAACCTACCAGCACAAGATCTTGTTAGATTCTGAGTCTACAATGGTCCCAGGTTCTTCCCAGCTCACTTCTGATGTGGCTGGTATAGAAAACACACTTCCTGCCACAAGGGGGCACCTGAGTGTCCTTTCTTTCTTTCTTTCTTTCTTTCTTTCTTTCTTTCTTTCTTTCTTTCTTTCTTTCGTTTCTCTCTCTCTCTCCATTTTAAAAATTAAATTATAATTCCATCACGCTCCATCATGGCTTCCTTTGCTGCCTCAAAGAGAGCCAGCCCAAAGCAGTGCTTTCTTTCTTTTTCTTTCTTTTTGTGGGGGAGGAGTAAGGAGAAGTTGAGACAGGGTCTCACTATGTAGACCAGGCTGGCCCCAAACTTACAGAGATCTGCTTACCTCTGCCTCCCATGTACTGGGATTAAAGACTTACTCCACCAGGTCAGGTCCTGTGTTCTTCCTTTAGAACCAAAGACCTCAGTATTCCTCCTGGTCCTTGTGAAAGGGTAGAGTGGTCAATATATGGGGGCTTTACACTTCCAGAAATCAGAAAGATACTTCATGGAAAATTGGCGGAATGGCATTAAAATGCACAAGTCTGGCCTGGGTCTCTGTCTTTCAGTTCCAATAAATGCATTCAAGTGGTTCTCAAATAAACATATTAGTTTCAACAAAAAGTCACTAGCCGAGAAACAGAAATGGGACTGCAGTGAACACACACTGCTTTAAGTGTTTTATGCTCTTTGCACAAGCAGATGCTGGGAAATAATTCTTGTCTTTGGTTGCAATTTGCTGAGCTCTCTGGTATGCTCTGGCTGTCATTGAATATGGATGAGTCTTGAAAGTTGCAGGAAGCCATTTGAGCTCCTCCTGCACAGCCAGGTCATAATGCCTTTAACCTCACTGTCACACTATCTTGGTTTTTCTTTACGAATGCATATTATTTTAAATGTTGCATGTTGCCTATTGCTGCATAAATACAGCAGTGATTGTTCCTTGTGTTCCTAATGTAGTAGATGCATACACAGAACACCAGGGAAAGTAAATACAACTAAAATCTGCTACATTAACTACAAGATGACTTAAAAATATATAAGTCTCAAAACATATTCTCTAAGGCTTATTCTTCCTTTCTTTTATTTTTTTCTATTTGTTATTTCTTGTAATACTGGGATTCTTACCCAGGACCACACACATGCTTAGCCACTGAACCACACCCCAGTTCCTCCCCTGATTTTTATGTAGAAGACATACTTTTAAAATATTGTTCTAGGGCTGGAGAGATGGCTCAGCAGTTAAGAGCACTGACTGCTCTTCCAGAGATCCTGAGTTCAATTCTCAGCAACCACATGGTGACTCACAACCATCTGTAATGGATCTGATGCCCTCTGGTGTGTGTGAGGACAGCTACAGTGTTCTCATATACATAAAATAAATAAATATTAAAAAATATTGTTCTAAGTCTAGAACCTGCTGAAGTTATGCTTGGTTCTTTCTTCCAGCCCCATGCTTCTAGAAATAAGACTCCTATGCAAATTATATTTATAAATATCTTTGCCATATAGCCAGGATCTTCTCTGACTAGAATCATAATTTAAGATAACCCATTTATTTTAACCTATAGTCTGCCACATGGCTGGTTACCTGTGCTCAGGTACCATGCATATTGTTACATCTTCCTAGTGAATCTCCTGCCTGGTTCTCTCCCAGAATCCTTTCTGTCTCCTAGATGTCCCACCTCTCTTTCCTGTGTAAGCCATAGGCCATAGGCTTTTTAATTGACAGGTGATGCATCCATATAATACACAAGATATTTTCTCTGAAATTCCCCCTTTTTAGTCCAATAAAAGGCTCTTTATCTTTCAAATTTAAATGGAATACAATTATAACAATTATGAAACAATGATGAAAACTATAAGGTATTATATACATTTACAATATTCATAGTATTTGGCAATTTTAGAAAGTATTCTATTATCTATCTCATTTTGGTGTGTTTAAAGTTTTATACTTAACTTAATTTTTATCTTAATTTATATTACCATCCTAAAAACATCTTTTTAGATCTAGAACATCTTCTTAAATCCGAAACAACTTAAGCTTATCATTAAGACTGTGACTAACTAGTCTTCAACCCCATCAGAGACCTGAGAAGGAATAAATATTACCCGAGTGTGTAGAAAGTACTAGGACATAGTTTCCAAAAATTATAGAAATGACAGAGACAGCTGACTGCCTGGACAGACCCCAAAATTGTGTCTATAACTTTGGAGCATCAATCTTCGGCCTTCTGGCCTAGTATATCTGACAGACCTTTTGTGAAGCAGGAATTATGTAGGACTTGCTTATTCTGTAAAAGCAGAGCTTGGCAACTGATTTCCCTGCATCTGTTTGTCCTTTATTTGTCTATAGTTGAAGCATGGGTATTTTCTTTGTCCAATGATTAGCTTGCCACAATTGAAGCAACTCCATATAGAGGTTATTGATTATCATCATCATTTTTTTTTTTGAAGTGGAATGGGGGTACTGTCAGAAGCAGACCTGTCTCATAGACAGAAGATCTTTTAATAATGAAATAAGTATAAATACCATATTCTGTGGAACTCTGAGGTTTTGAAGAACCATATATCTATTCACAGCATATCTAGACAAGCAAATGTTACCTGTCTCCAGCTATTTATTATCTATATAACCCAGGATATATATTTATTTCTGTGACAATCCAGATTAGTATCTAACATGATCTTGAGTTTGATTGACTATTAACTTTCATTATTTAATTATCCTAAACAGTTTGTAAGAGCAGCTATTTAAAAGACTTGAATTAAACCTTGTATTTTTAAAAATAAATAATATCAATACAAGAGTTGAGATACAAAAATATAATGTAATTAATTAATCTTATATTTTGTATCAATATACAAAGTTTTATACCAATGAAAACTTTAATCCTGTATCAATAAACAAAGTTTTGTATCAATATAAGAAAATATAACTTCAACTTTGTATCAAAATATAGTAAGATTATGATTATACATTTTTTTGGACTAAGAGTAGATTCAATAATCTACCCTTATTTGCTTAATTTCTTACAATACATCTATATTCCTCTTTTTTCTTTTCATCCTCCTTCTCTTACCTAAGAAAGAAAAGATAGAGAAAAAGAAAGGAAAGAAAAAAGAAATCCCTGAATCTATGTCCCCCATTTCATTTCCTTTCTAAGTCCATAATTATTTGAAAATCATCCCCTAAAATGACAACATATTAATAATTCATAAAATGACCAAAGCCATCCACCCCAACTTAAGGGACAGGGACACTGGTATTCACATAATTGCTTCATGTTGATTTGGGCAAAGAATTACTGCTTGGGGGCCCAAAAAGAAATTGGGAAAAGGGTTACATCTAAAGAAAGCAGCTGACATCATTTGTTGTCCAGTCTCTGAGTATTGAGAAAGTTCAGGGCTTAACTGAGGTCCCAATTGGAAGAGTCTGAAAGGCTGGATGATCTGAGGTCATCTGGGATTAGCAGTCCTTTGTGAAGCTGTTCTAGAAGCAAGTCTCTGGAAACAGCATCAGCCTGAGGCAGGATCAATCAGGGAGCTGGAACAGCAGGTCTCAGCATCTCAGCATTGAGGGTGAATCCTATCAGGGCTGTCCTCTTGGCCTCGTTCTGTAATATATAAATCTTACCAACAATCCATGGTTCTATAAAGACATGTGTATGGAATGTGCACAGATCAGTTAAAGATTACTTTTTTTGTTGTTCTTTGTTTGAGCAGGTGATGCATCCGTACAATACACAAGATATTCCTTCTACAAGATCCAATCTTTTGGGGTATGGTGCAAGACAGGGTCTCTCTATATAGCCTTGTCCAGCCTGAAACTCACTCTGTAGACCAGGCTGGCCTCAAATTCATAGAGATCCACCTGCCTCTGCCTCCCAAGTTCTGGGATTTAAGGCCTGCACCATCACCACTCATCTTAGAACCAATCTCAAAGTACAATCTACAAATTTCCAGCTAGCTTAACAGCTAACCGTTTCCAGTGTTTTCTAATCTACATACCTGTCCATCTCCCTTTCCTGTTACCAAATTTATCTTGACTCTTTCTTTCTTTCTTTCTTTCTTTCTTTCTTTCTTTCTTTCTTTCTTTCTTTCTTTCTTTCTGGAGAATGAATTTCAAAATGTGTCATGGGGAGCCCCACACTGCCAAGAGTCCATTTTATTAAAATTCAGTAATTGTTTATAGGTTGGAGTGATTTGCAACAATTAAATGTGCCAGTCAGTAAGTTGCAAGGGATGCCGTATTTCTACACTAGATATACCTCTGGCAAAAATTTAGTAGGTCAAGGTCATCTCCAGGAAATTCCAGATGTTAATAAGCTTTACAGTCACTCTCTAATCTTTCCTCAACCAATTGGTCTAGATTTCTCAGCTCCCTAACTTGTGCATAGATTTGATTTGATTTGGTCCAAAACTGTCTCTCTCCCTCTCTCTCTCTCTCTCTCTCTCTCTCTCTCTCTCTCTCTCTCACACACACACACACACACACACACACACACACACACACACACACACACAGTCATTTGTCAAGGTTCCAGGGAAGTTAGTTCTTAAGGTTCTTCCACACTGAAATGCTGAGGTCTCTGTTCATGTCCGTATTACTTACTTATCTTGCTACAATAGAAATACCTGCCAAAAGCAAATTAAATAAGGAAGCGTTTGTTTTGGCTCACAGTTTCTGGTCATACAGTCCATCATGGTGGGGAAGGCATAGTGGTATGAGAGTAACATGGCATCTGCAGTCACAAGGCAGGGAAGGATGAATGCTGGTGCTCTGCCTGCTTTCTCCTTTTCCTTCAGTCCAGGACCTCAGTCACTTTTAGGGTTAATGAGTCTTCCCAACTTGACACAATCTATCAGCTCTGTCACAGACACACCCTTGGGCTGCATCCATGTTGATTCTAAATCCTATGAAGTTGACAAGGGTTAACTATCTCATGGCTCTTTTACAAAATGTCTCAGATTGTACAGAACCTGTGCAAATCCTTGCATAAGCTTTAACTCATCTCTAGATCCCCATAATGCCCAGTGCAGTGTGCATGCCATGGAAACAGTCATTCTATTGTATCATTTAGAAAATACGAGAAAAAGGTCTCTCGTGTGCTCCCTATGAACCCAACTTTTTCCATGTAGTTTTGATCCTCCAGTTCAACAACCCAGATCCTGGGAGATGAATACTTTAAAAAGCAAATAAACAGAAACCAGGCTTCATGCCATTGACCTACACAGCTACACAGGAGGCCAAGGCAGGAAGATTGCAAGTTCAAAGCCTGTCTGAGCTCCATCGTGAACTCAAGGCCAGCCTAGGGAACTTAGTGAGACTCTTCAAAATAATGGAAAAGTACAGTGTAGAAAAAAAGGCAGCTAGGCATGGCAAGATAGAAAGGAAGGATGGGGTGAGGAAGGAGGAAGAACAACAGAACTGGTTTATTTTTACAATGCCAGAATAAAATTTAACAGTAGAACTGGTTTTGTTTTTACAATGCCAGGATGAAATTTAACTCTTGGTGTGCTAATTTTAAAAACATAAAATTTGAAGGAGCTGGAGAGATGGCTCAGCTGTGAAAGAACTTCCTGGTATTACAGAAGCCCCAGGTTTAGTTCCCAGCACCCACATGGTGGCTCACAACCATCTCAAACCCTAGGTCCTGAGAATCTGGTATCCTCTTGGATCCATCCTCCATGGACACTGCATATACATGATGCATAAACATACACACAAAGAAAATAGCCATACACATAAAATAAAAATAAATCTCAAAGAAACAACTGAAATGAAAATCCCTAGGGAGATTCCAGGCCATGTGCTGGGTAGATATGACCAAAACCTTGGGCTCAATTCCTTTAAAATTTTCTTAAAATATAAAATAGAGTGAACAGTAAGTTTCAGTATTTTTTTTTTTTAAATCAGATGTGCTGTGTATATCTAAAGTTCCTACCTCAGGTCTGCCAATGCTTGATGTCTCAACATGCTCTGATCTTTAACTGAACATCCACAGAAACACATCAATAGAAAGGAAAATATCAGAGGCCACCAGCAGCTTGCTGGGCGACTGTCCACTGGTGCTGCCTGCATCACTAATCTCGGGTCCTACCAAATGGACACTGGGGGTTGGGCATGGAGTTCAGTGGTTAGAGCCCTTGCTGAGTAGTCACAAAGTCCTGAGTTCGATCTGCAGCACTCTATAAACTAGGTTTGTGGTACACACCTGAAATCCCCAAAGTTAAGAGATGGCAGTATAAAGATAAAGAGTATCCTTGGCTACATAGTGAGTTGGAGGTAAGCCTGGACTTCAGGAAACCCTGTCTCCCCTGATCCCACACCCCTAAATAGTGCAAGCTGTACCAACAGACATTTGTCTGGGAACGGAGTGTCATGAGAGCTCTCTTCAGCCTAACCGTCTCCCCTCTTCTGTGTCTTAACTCTGAGTCTAGAAGTTCTCCTTAAAAGAGTATCTGTTTCTTGCTGCCTTTAATCCCAGTACTTCGGAGGCATAGACAGGTGGATCTCTGTGAGTCTGAGACGATCCTAGTCTATATAACCGAGTCCAGGACAACCAGGGCTCTGTTACACAGAGAAACTCTGTCTCTAAAACCAAAAAGAATGTCTGCTTCTCTAAGTCCACTTTCTAGAGTGCACTCCCCTTTGTACACCCCCTTTCCCTCTCTGCGGCAACAGCTGGCTGTTGATCTGCCCTGGGCCATCTGCTGCTGTACTCTGGCAGATCAGTTCACCCCTGTTTCAGAGGCTTGCCTGAGACGCCATGGTTTCCTCTGAATTACAGAGTGGGAAGTGTATGCACTGTTAAATGGATTTCAGGCATCAGTGGGTAGGCAGGTACATGGGTTATAAGATCATCAGCTCATCAAGGCACAGGCCAATAGGCTAAAACCCAACCTCCCAGGATCCATCCCACAGGCACTCAGCAGACACACTGGGCTCGGGCTGCTGCGTCTCTTCTATCTTCTTTAATGGAAGGAAAGCAACCTTTCCGTATACTCTCCTGACCCCAGGGGTCTGGTACTGGTGCTCCGAAGTGTTTTTAATAGGAAATTTATTGGCACGAGAAGCAGAATGCAAACCTATAATAAACAGAAGTTGTTGATTTGGAAGAACAAATACTTCATTTACCATCCCACTGACTTTGTATTTTCTTCCTGATTCTCACAACTTCTTCTCAAATCTCAACTTTCCACCAGCTTCCTGTAGTAGCAACAGATACTTGATATAATCAAATTCTAAAGACAAAGGGATTGAAACTGGATGTGGTAGTGAACACCTTTATTCCAAGCACTCAGGAGGCAGAGACAGGTGGATCTCTGAGTGAGAGGTTAGCCTGGTCTACAGAATGAGTTCCAAGATAGCCAGGGCTACACAGAAAAACCTTGACTCAAAACACAAACTTTGACAACAACAATAAGACAAAGAAGAAATGTTGGCTCATGGTTTTGGTCCCAGCAGTGGCTGGTTGGACCTGCTGCTTTGGGGGTTGTGCTGCTGAGGTGGCACTTCATATAGGAGCATGCATCAGAACAGAGTCCTTCACTTCATGGTGGGAAAGAGAAAGAGGAACAGGCCGAGGACTCACTGTCCCCTTACAAAAGAACAGCTTCAGTCATCTGAACCCCTACCCCCAGACCCACCACTTCAAGGCTCCACCAGTCCTAAGGGCATCTGTCTGGCAGTCAAAACTTAACACATGGAAGAGTCATCTTTGGGTAGAGGCATCTCAGCTGAGAAATGCATTGTAAGCACAGAGTAAAGCACAGGGCATGGGGCCAACTTGAAATGTTTCTCCTCTGTGGTCACAGTACACCTGCAACTCTTGGGACAGAGATATTGCTCAGTGGTTAGACCGTTTGACCTCATATATGCAAGGCCCTGGGTTTATACCACAGCACTGGAAAAATAAACAATGCTCACATTTCCCTGTCTCTTTGCTCCCGACAAAGGGATGTTACTTCTTTTTTCTGTTCCCTCCTGAAACTTTTCATTCCAGAGAGTACATCTTAATCATTTCCACCATATATACACACATAAAAATGGCAACCACAGGAGACCAGGGTTGTGTTGATCCGGTTGATACTGGTCACTGTCTCAGAACAGTAGGTACGGACTGAAAATTCCGCATCAAACATCACAGCTGGGGGCGATGTGCACGCCAGTAAATCTCAGCTGTAGGGAGGCTGAGGTGGAAGGATCAAATCTGAGGCCAGCTTGGTCTCCGCAGTGAGTTCGAGGCCATCCTGGATTACATCAAGAGAAGTAACCTTCCCTTAACCTCACCGGTGAAACTCAAGCACAGCAAGAAAAAAAGCATAGGATTTCAGATTTTGAATGTGCGCAGTTTTATTTAACACTTAGGCCTGCATAAGGTGGTGGTGGAATTTTTAGTTGACATCCAAGACCCAAAATAAAAGGCTGGTGTTTACACCACAGGTTTTATTCTATAGAAAACACCAGGTTGGAATATAACGTGCAAAGATCATAAAGGTAACTTCCTAAAGATGCCTTTGCTCCTTCTCCCTCCAGCAGACAAACCTTTCCAAAAACACAGACTGCCCCTGGGCACTTTGGTCTAGATAAACAAGATTTCCCAACATATGCATGCTGTTCATTCGCCTATCACATAGCTATTAGTAAACCATGGCAGGGGTTACAAGTTGTTAGTCCTGACATTGCTTATGTTACTCTTTGTAATTATCACTCTCAATTTGGGGGTATTATTCTTTGCTGTCAAGCTTTAAAAAGAAAAGCAAAAAGCCCTTCATTTTCTGCCTTTCTCTTAGCTGACAATGCAGTTGTGCATGTACCGTAGTGCCTAGAGACTAAGCTTGTGCTACACCTTTAAAAAGCTTCTCTTTGAGAGCTGGGATGTGGGTTTGATGGCTCCAGGGTGAGCAACCTTCTTGGACCATGAAGCAGTCACTCAAGGCAGGAGAGCAACAAGATAGAAATGAGCTGGGTCCTGGAGATTGCTGGATCTCTTTATAAGCCAAGGCCAGAGAATATGTGGAGAGAGAGGGAGAGGGGGAGAGGGGGAGAGAGGGAGAGAGGGAGAGAGGGAGAGGGGGGGAGAGGGAGGGGGAGGAGAGGGGTAGGGGGAGCAGGAGGGGAGGGGGAATGGAGGGGGAGGGGGAGGGGAGCAGGAGGGGAGGGGGAGGGGAGGAGGAGGGGGAGAGAGAGGGAGAGAGGGGAGAGGGAGGGAGAGAGAGGGGGAGGGGGCACAGGAGAAACGACCTAAACCACCATGATGAGGCTGCTAATGTGTTACTTGCAGGGAACATAATTCTACTCTCTGACAATTCCATACATGTGTATACTGAGCTCCTGGTCATTGTCACCCAGTCACCTCCTCCCCCCTCTTTCTTCTTCCCAGCAATACCCCTTCTACTGAGCTCCGTTCTGGTTGGTGCTCTAATACGCTTTTGATGTTGCTTATTGGAACATAGGAAACCTATCAGTGGCTTCACTCCTGAAGATAATAACCCCTCTCCTAGCACCCAATAACTACTGAGAACCCCTTAGAGGGATGAGGAACCCCTTTTCCATGCACGATGAAATGGTGATAGATTCAGTCTTCTTCAGCCACAGCGAGGTCAATGTCCAGAAAGCACTCCTCCCCAGACTTTGCCTCTCAAGTTTTGTCTTTCCCGTATCCCAGATGTCCTTGAGTCTTGGGAGGGGTGACATAGATGTTCTGTTTAGGGATAAGCATTCCACAGACACTTACCTGCACTTTGACCTGTCGTGAATCTCTGCAGTGACCAATGCCCACTGCTAGAAGCTTCTCTGAAGGAGCTGTGAGCAGCACTAACCTGGGCCTGTGTCTTGGAGGCTTCTCTATACTGACTCCTCTAGCAGTTTGAGTTTCCTCTCCTATGTTGAGGTCCCTGATCCATTTGGAGTTTGGTTTTTGTGCAGGACAAGAGATAAGAATCTACTTTCATTCTTTACATGTAGATTTACAGTTTCCCTAGCACCATTTGTTGAAGGCATTCTCTAATGAGTATTTTTGACATCTTCGTCAAAAATCAGGCGTTTGTAATTGTGTGAACTTACTTCTGGGCTCTGATTCTAATCAGTTTATCTGTGTGCCTGTCTGGGGGCAGTACCATACTGATGATTTTATTCCTATAACTCTGTAGTGTCACTTGAAATCAAAGATGTGTTTTTATTTATATGTTTGAGTGCTTTGTCTCATGCTTGTGTTTGCATCCTGTACAAGGCTGGTTTCCATGAAGTCTGGAGGAGGGCATTGAATCTCCTGGAACTGGAGTTACAGATAGTCGTAAGCCACCTTGGTTACTGGAAATTGAATTTGGGACTTCTGAAAGAGCAGTCAATGCTCTTAACCACTGAGCTATCACCTCATATTTTTATATAACCTGAAATCAGATACCTTCAGCAGTATCTTTTTGCTGAGGCTCACTTTGAATGCCTGAGGCTTTTATACTTCCATATGAATTTTAAGATTGTTCCTGATTCTGTTAAGAATAATTGTAATTTTATCAAATTGTAGGATACTTTTGATAAAATGGTCCTTTTCACAGTAGTAATCCTACTAACCGATAAGCATGGGAGGTCTTCCATTTTGCATCGCCTTCTTCAGTTTCTCTCTTCAGAATTTTAAAGGTTTGTCATTGTTTTTGTTTTTGAAGCTATTATGAATCAGACTGTTTCCCTGACTTCTTTCTCAATATCTTTGCCATTGAGTATAGGAAGATTATTGATTGTCTTATTTATTCTTTTTGTTATGACACTTTACTGAAAGTTTAGTAGCATGTTTGGGGACTTTTACATATAGAATTATATCATTTAAATTTAGATATATTTTGACTGTCATCTCTTATTTGTATCTCTTTTATTTCTTTTTCTTGATGTATTACTCTATTTAGGACTTCAAGCACTAATTAGGTAGGAATGGGGGAAGTAGACACTCTTAGCTTGTTCCTAATCCTTCTGTGAATGTTTTTAGTTTTTATTATTTACCATGATGTTGACTATGTGTGCCATATATAGTGTTGAATAGGCTTTATTATGTTACTCTGCATTCCCTCCATCACTAGCCTCACCATGGCTTTTATCATACAAGAATATTGGATTTTTATCAAAAACTTCTCTGTGTCTACTGAAATGATCATATGGTTTCTGTTCTTTAATCTATTTATGTGAGAAATTTAATTTATTGGTTTATACACATTGACCCATCTCTTGAATGATGAAGGGTTTTTTTTTTGTTTTTTGTTTTTTGTTTTTTGTTTTTTGTTGGTTTTTTTTTTTTTTGATGTGTTCTTGATTTTAGCTTACAACTATTTTATGGAGAATTTTTGCAACTTGTCATCAGGGAAATGGATCTATAATTCTCTTTTTGTTGTTGTATCTTTCTTTGGTATCAGGATAACACTGGCTGTATAAAAAGAGTTAGGAAATGTTCATTATCTGTTTTACAAAATAATTTAAGAAGTGTTGGCATTAGCTCTACTTTGAAAGTCTGATAGACTTCTATGGTGAGTCCATCTGAAACTGGGCGTTTCCCAGGTATGAGACTTTTTTTTTTTTTTTAAATTATTGTTTCAATTTTGATACTTGTTAGATTTTTTTAAATGATTTGTCTCATTTTGGTTTAACTTTAGAAGACATATTTATCAAGAAATGTATCCATTTCTTTTAGATTTTTCCAATTGAGAGCATTTTGAAATTATGTTCATATGATTTTCTCAAATTTACTGGAATCTGTTGTAATGGCTCTCTTTTATCTCAAATTTTGTTAATTTTGGTCTTCTCATTGCCTTGGTTACTTTACCTAAGTGACAGTTGATCTTATTTATCTTTTCAAGGAACCAGCCCCTCATAGCATTGGTTCTTTGGGGTTTGCTGCTCTGATAATGTATTTATTTATTTGTTCATTGGTTGGTTGGTTTTTTTCAAGACAGGATTTCTCTGTGTAGCCCTGGCTGTCCTGGAACTTACTCTGTAGACTAGGCTGGCCTTGAACTCAGAAATCCGCCTGCTATAGCCTGAGTGTTGGGGTTAAAGGTGTGGCCACCACATCTGCTTATTTATTTATTTCTATCCACTGCTTGGAGGCTGGTTTGATCTTGTTTTTCCATTGTCTTAAAGTGCATTATTAGTTTGTTTGTTTGACAGACTTCTGATTCTTGAACTGTGTACACTTGAGAGTTTGGTATGTTGTACTTTCCGTTCATTCAATTAGAGGATTGATTTCCTCTTCTGATTTTTCCAGTGACCCATTCATCATTCAGTTGTCTAATCCCCATGACTTTATGTATTTCCGATAGTGCCTTTTGCTATAGATTCTAACTTTATTCCATTGGTAATACAATAATACTACATTGTATTGAAATAATACAAAGAATTATTTCAAATTTTCAATATTTGGTAAGACTAGCCAGGCAGTGGTGGCAATGCCTTTAATCCCAGCACTCTGGAAGCAGAGGCATGTGGATCTCTGAGTTTGAGGCCAACCTGGTCTACAGAGTGAGTTCCAGGTCAGCCAGGACTACACAGAGAAGCTTTGTCTCAAACAAACAAACAAACAAACAGGGCTGGAGAGATCTCTGGCTCTGCACTTAAGGGCACTGCTTGCTCTTCTAGAGGTCCTGAGTTCAATCATGATGACATTTCCATATATGCATGTGTTTTGATTACATAAGCCTCCTCTTCTGCCCACCATGGGGAGCAGATGAAGTCCTGAGTGATTCTGTTGTTGACTTGAGCATGGCCAACTCAAGGACTCTAGTACCTCAGACTGTGGGAATGGGAAGGCTTTCCCAGGTCAGGGTCAGAGGAGTGGCCAAGTCTCCCTCTGGTCCAAAATGTTAGGGATCCCTGGCCCTTAGCTACAAGCAATGTGCGCAGAAACTATTAACCACATTTTCTTCCTCCCCAGATGACTGCAACCTAAGAATGCTCCCCTACAGAGATCTGCTACTGAGATTAGCTAACCTGCCACTGCCTCCTCCTCATTCGAGCTGAACATAACACAATCTGAGTTTCTAAGTTGTTGTTGTTGTGTCTCCATCAGAGTGCATGGCCTGATCAATCCCCGTCTGTCTGTCTTCTCCTTACTCTCTCATCATCTCAGTCATGTTTCCAGGACCCAGTCACACAGGTCATGATAGTCCCAATATCCTCCCTCAGATCTCACACCCCACCGGCTTCCTGTTAATCTACCATCTACTTGTGTGTCTGGTTTCCCTCCGGATTCTTCATCTGAAAGAAAATATGACATTTGTCCTGTGGCCCACTTTTCTGCAAATGACATTTTTTTTTTCTCTACATGATAAGACTTGGTTGGGACTGGAACAATGACTGAGCAGAGAAAACCACTTGCCACCACGCCTGATGTCCTGAGTTCAATTCCCAAGGTCCCATGTGGTAGGAGAGAACCAACTCCTGGAAATTGGTCTCTGACTTCTACACATGTGCTAGGGAGATCACAAACCCCCCCCCCACACATTAACAAACAAAGAGATTTATAATTAAGCCAAGCCACCTCTTGGAAGAGAAAAGATGTTGAATATTTTAAAGATCTCAGTTATATATCTCTATAGATTTTATGATGGGCATTTAGACTGGTTCCATACTGTGGTGGTTTGGATATGCTTGGCCCAGGGAGTGGCACTACTAGAAGGTGTGGCCATGTTGGATTGGGTGTGTCACCATGGGTGTGAGCTTTAAGCCCCTCATCCTAGTTGCCTAGAAGCCAGTATTCTGCTAGCAGCTTTCAGATGAAGATGGAGAATTCTCAGCTTCTCCTGCACCATGCCTGCCTGGATGCTGCCACGTTTCCTACTTGATGATAATAGACTGAACCTCTGAACCTGTAAGTCAGCCCCAATTAAATGTTGTCCTTATAAGAGTTGCCTTGGTCATGGTGTCTGTTCACAGCAGGAAAACCCTAATGAAGACACATATCTTGATTATTGTGAGTAGTGCTGCAATAACCGTGAACGTGTAAACATCTCTGTGGTACTAGGGCTGGGAGTGTTTGGGGTCATGGCCAGTAATGGTGTTCCTGAGTCATCAGGTAGCTCTGTTTCCACTTTCTGTGGAAATGCATGGATTCCCATAGTGCTGCAAGCCTTTGAAACCAGTTCTGTAATGTCGAACGTGGTCCTCACTGCCACTGAGAGCATATTTGTTAAGTTTGAGTCATAAACTCATTTTCTACCACTGGGCTTCTTGGGGAACTCTCTCTCTTTGTTCTTTGATTGGTTGAGCCATGGGATCAAACACTTTATGACAGACAAATGAAATCAACCTAATTATGAAGAGAACATAGGTTGTTTCCAGAGTGCCCCATCTTCATCCCCTGCCCGCAAGTATAGATTTGGAGTGGATCCTAGAGATAGAAAAATGACCATACCTGTAATGTTAGGATCCTTGTGTATCTTTTAGAATATTGATTGGATTAAGTAGCAGGGCCATCCTCTGCTCTAACTACAAAATGAAAAAAAAATTAATGATAGCAGCAGGTAAAGTTAAAATGTTAACAAAATATAAAAATCCAACAAACAATCTTTGAACAAAATTCCAGTAGATGGCAGTGTTGACCAATTTTTGTTAAACTGACATTTCTGAAGATGCTGATTAGAGTCGTTTAAATAAATATGTTTTAAAATTTCTGAATAACTATTCTATATGTTTTGATTATGGGTTATACTGTATATTATAAAATAATAAAAGCCACAAAGGAACAACAGCAACAGAACCCCAGTAACCACAGCCTCCCTAAAGGATGAGCAGATGGTGGTTTTGAGCCCTAGCAGCTTTGTTGATGAGGTAGTGTTCCTTCACACATTTATAGGCCCAAGCAGGAATTACAAATATGGCTGTATTTGGAAATGAGGATCTGGGGAGATAAAAGTGCAGTAGGTCCCAGGGTGGAGTCCTGATCAGTCAGGGTTGGGGTCCTACAAGAAGAGGTGGGGGGGGGGTGTAGTTCAGAGTCAGAGTCAGAGCAGGTGCTTAGCTTGCAAGAGCCTGAGATCTGGTCTCATCACAAAGAAGACAAGTAGGTGGAAAGGAAGGAAGGAGGAAGGAAAGAAGGAAGGGACTCTAATCTCTCACACATATAGAGGTGAGGGGTAGATTGTCACATGAGAACACCACAAGAGAATCAGTGTCTGGCTGCATATAATCATGTGTACTTGTGATCCCAGGTCTCAGGAATCTGAGCCAAGAAGATCCTGAGTTTAAGGCCATTGTGGGGTACATAATATGGCTCTCACACACACATAAATAGATAAGTAAGTAATATATGAAGTAAAAACATTAAAAAGAACATAGTTGTCTTCAAGCCGCAGAGAATGACAGACAGCACCAGGAAGCAGGCCTGGAGGCACTTTAAGAACCTGTGAGAGAGATGGCTGAGCTTCAAGCTGTCAGGTCTGTGCTAGGCTCTCCCTAGCAGAATAACTCAGAAATATTGGTTCTGTGGCCTCTCTCAGCTCTCTCAGACTATAATCTTGGGTGGGAATTAGTGCTCCTGTCTTACCAGTGAGCACAGGAGGATCCTGGGGCAGTGAGTGGCTTGCAGTGCTGAGGTGTTATGACGTGAGTTTGGTTGAGTTTGGTTGAGGCTGTGGGGATGCTCTGATTACAAGTCCCTTAGGTTTTCTATCTTCCCCACCCACTGACTTCCTGCCCAGGATCTACTTCCTGTCTTCATGCCCCAATCTGCTTCATTTGGGGTCACAGCAGCTGTAAGACATGGAAGTTTACTCCTCTCACTGGAAGTGAGTCTCTTTCCTCTTTGCCACCTTCTTCAGGGTGCTTGGTAGATGTCCTTTTCTGACGGATGGGTCTCCATGACTCGAAGAACCTAAGGCTCTGTCAGGGTCTATTTCCTTTTCATCTGTGATCAATCACCAGACCACCTCAAGTGCTATGTTTCTTTTTGGTCCCTGAGACCAAAATACCTGACAGAGCCAACTTAAGGGAGAAAAGACCGGTTTGGAGTCATGGTTTCTAAGAAGTACAGTCCATGATAACAGGGCAGGCATGACAGAGCAGTGCAGTCCCTGGAGCAGGAGCTGCTCTGGGGACAATTCACAAGGTCACATCCCAGGAAGTAGAGAGAAAAGGGGAAGGGGTGGGTAAAATCCTCAAGGACACCTCTAGTGACTTCATGACTGTGCTTTGCTAGGTAGCACAACCCACCACCTAAGGAAGAAGTGGTTCAAAGCCGGAACCTGCGGAGGGTGTTTCAGAGTCAAACAATAGTGATGAGGCACACCTTGAGGTGTGTCTGGGAGAGTGTTTCCAAAGCAGACTAACTGAGAAAGGGAAACTCAAGTTGGGGAACCAGACTAAATAGAAAAGGGAAGAAGAAAGCCAGCAGGGCACCACATTCCCCTCGATCTGCTTCCTGATTTATTTGCAGGTGTGTGAGGGAACAGCCTCCTCCTGCCTCACACTTCTGCCCCCATGGAGCTTCCTGGTGAAATTCTCCAAAACAAAAGGCCTTCTCGTTGCCCCTGACAGGTATTCGGTCTTAGTGAAAGAAAAGCAAGGAACGCAGCTAAATACTGAAGAATGCTGTGAACAGTGACACACAGAAGCGATTTGAAACAGGACAGAGTTTTAACTGGCTGATGGTGGTTGCAGGCTGATGTTTAGCATGCTGATGGTGACGGCTAGGCAGGCAGTTCTCATTTTCCAGGTACTTATGGCAAAAAAAGAAAAAGAAAAAAGCGAAGAAAGAAAAATAAAAAGAGGATTTTTACACTTTTTTGTTGTTTTCCAGACAGGGTTTCTCTGCGTTGTTCTGCTTGTCCTGGAGCTTGCTCTGTAGACCAGGCTAGCTTCCAATTCAGAGATCCACCTGCCTCTGCCTCCCAAATGCTGAGACTAAAGTGCAACCATACCCAGCAACTTTTGTTCATTTAAATAGTAACTGTAACATGATTGTTTACATAGCTGATGAATGACATTGTAGCACTAATTGTGAGTTTTCAAATAGCACGATTTATTTATTTTTTTTTTAATTTAAAAAATAACATGGGGGCTGGGGAGATGCCTCAGCGGTTAAGAGTACTGACTGCTCTTCCAGAGGTTCTGAGTTTAATTCCCAGCAACCACATGGTGGCTCATAACTATCTATAATGAGATCTGGTGCCCTTTTCTGGCATGTAGGCATCTATGCAGGCAGAATGCTGTATACATAATAAATAAATAAATCTTTAAAAAAAAACATTTAAAAAACACAACACAAATGATTATAAAGATTATAATATAGAATTTATTCAGGGCTTATACAATTCCCTTAAGAACACACAATAATTTTTACATTAGACATTCTAGGTATGCTTTCATATAGCTCTCTCAGAAGATAATGAATAAGCGAGGTAGTTTTTACCTCATTTCTGTACCAGAGAGAAGTCACCTGGATTTCATACTGAGATTGGAACCACTGAAAATGCTTTGCCTCCTATACAAACAATCTAAATGGGATTGATGCTCCCATGTTCTGACTTGTTCTATGGGAAATCCATAAAAGACATTCCCTGGTTTCTTCCAGTCTCGCAACTGTGGCTTTTCAGCTATGTGTTTCAATTGGACCGTCATTTCTAGTCAGAGTTGCCAGGGCACTTGAAGAGCTTGTGCATCCGGGAGGGCTCAGAAATCACTAAGACTGACAACCTCGCCTTCCTAGTTGGGAAATGAGACTCCAGGACAAGAAGAAACTTGCCCAGGACATGCAGTCAGCTCATGGCTGACATTAGAACGGGGCTTTTCTGATTGCAGTTGCCTGATGCTGGGGGAAACACTGACGAGCACAGGTACAGGCCTTTCTGGAGGCATGTGTGATGATGAATCCCATCGTATAGATTTAAAAAGATACAGCTAACGCTTAGGGATAGGGATTAGAACTTAGGAGTCATGGCCAGAGTGACAGAATTGTGGGGCTGAAGAGCAGGGTGTGAACAGCTCCAAAGTGAACTGTGGTCCTTAGGATGACTTCACGCCTGTCATCACACATACAGCCTTAACACCAGATACCTCCAGTTATTGTCAATAGCAATGTTCCTCAAATGCCACTGGTGAAAGACATCAAATAACATATCTGTGGCTTAGATAAGGACACACAGACATTTTCGACTCTGTAAACCTGTTTTCCCATCACCTGGTAACAGGGAAACTGAAAAGTCTGTCTGGATTAACCTGAAATGTTTTGTTTTCTGCCTTTGGGGCTGAGTGTTTTAACTCGAGGTTTGGAATAGTTGCTGATAAGTAACAACTTTCTCGGACTTGAGCACGGTTCGGGTCTGGGTGTGTGTGCACCTGATTTACATTACATGGCCCACATCTTACCAATAAGCTCACATGTTCAGGAACCATAAGAATATCAATGTCTTGAGTCAGGTTTCTGTAAGCAACTGAGAATGTGATCATTTGGTACCTTGTCTGGTAAGGCATAGTAGGCTAATATCTATGCTATCTGCTACTGGTGCATGATAAATGAGGGAGGCTTCTTTCTTTCTTTCTTTCTTTCTTTTTTTTTTTTTTTTGTTTTTTGTTTTTTTCGAGACAGGGTTTCTCTGTATAGCCCTAGCTGTCCAGGGAGGTTTCTTAAATATGACCGTGATTGGGAATCCTATAATCAGGGATATATCATTTATTAATTGATGTTGATGTTTTTGAGTGTGCATATGGTATATGTGTGTGTTTGTGTGGGTGTGTATAAAAGTCAGAGGTTGATATTGGATGTCTTCTTCGATCACTCTTTGCCTTATTTTTGAGCCATATCCGGCCTTTTCTACCTGAATATGGAGCTCATTTTGGTGAGGCTGGCTAGCCAGTAAATTTCAAGTATCTACAAACAAGAAAGACCTTGTATCAAACAGGGTAGAAACTGAGGACCAACAGTTAAGTCTATCGATCCTGTCATTACCTTCACATTTGTACCATGTGTCCATGCCCAAACACACACACACACACACACACACACACACACACACACAAGCATAATACCAACGGGAAGAAGCTAAAGAGAAAAAGATAGGTTCAAATGCAGGAGTTTCAAACATATTGATGACTAAAGTTACGTGTTAAGAGCAATCAGGGGACTAGAGAGATGGCTCAGTGGTTAAGAACACTGACTGCTCTTCCAGAGGTCCTGAGTTCAATTCCCAGCAGCCTCATGGTGGCTCACAGCCATATGAAATGGGATCTGATGCCATCTTCTGGTGTATCTAAAGACAGCAACAGTCTACTCATACATTAAATGAATAAATAAATCTTTTTTTTTTTTTAAAAAAAACAATCAGAAAGTCTTGATATGATAGTAAAAATTTAATAATTTATGTACTCAAACCAAATGGCAATTAAGCTTTTATCACCAATAATCACATGTAATCCTGGCATAGTGGCCCACACTAGCACACTCAGGAGGTTAAAGCAGGAGGACTGTAGGAGTTGAGTCAGTCTGAGTTATTTCCAAGACCCTATTGCAGAGAGAGAGAGAGAAAGAGAGAGAAACTATGATAATAACATAATAGTTTATAATAATCACATAGAAGATGGAAGTCAAAATAACTTTAATAATTGCACACATTGGGCTGGAGATTCAGCTCAGTTGGTAAAATGCTTGTCTAGAATGTATGAAGTCATGAGTACCATGTGAAACCATGGGGTGGTGGGTACTGCTCTAAACAGGATGTGGTATTAGATGTCTTGTAAGTATAGGATTTAAAATGTGGAAACAGGAGGATGAGGAGTTCAAGGTCATCCTTGGCTTCATAGTAAGTCTGAGGCCTACCTGGAACATGCCAGACCTTGCCTCCCTCTCCATCCCTTCTCTCAAATTGTACATAACCGGATTTAAGACCCAGTGTCTTAGGGTTTTACTGCTGTGAACAGACACCATGACCAAGGCAAGTCTTATAAAGGACAACATTTAATTGGGGCTGGTTTCCAGGTTCAGAAGTTCAGTCTATTATCATCAAGGCGGGAACATGGCGGCATCCAGGCAGGCATGGTGCAGGAGGAGCTGAAAGTTCTATATCTTCATCTGAAGGCTGTTAGTGGAATAGTAACCGTGCTAACTGCCATGCCTGGTGACCTGAGTTTAATTTCTCAAATTCACGAGGTAGAAAGAGAGGACAAATTCCACAGAGTTGTCCTCAGATCTCTGCATGTGCTGTGGCATGTGCATGTCAGTCACAGCTCCAAAGAGTTTGGAGCTTCAAGGATAGCTTGCTGGACTCTGTTCTTCCACCATGTGGATCCCAGGGATTAAGATCCAGTTGCTGGGCTTGGCTGCAAGAACCTAAAGAACTATCTCACTTACCCAACTGTGTGACCCTTAAGCCAAGATTCATCCCTTTGGGCATAGGAGGTTCCTATCTTCTCTTTAGAGCTTGGCTGCCTCATAACAAAACAAACCCTGGGAGGAATGGGGAGAGATAGCAACTTCCACACTCCTCCGATAGCCACAGAAGGATGGTTTTTGTTTGTTTGTTTGTTTTGGGTTTTTTTGTTTTTTTGAAGTTACAGTGGGACAGAGCTCAATGGTTGGCCATTACAGAAACGGACTTTTTCTCCTCAGAGCTACTCAGACAACTGAAGCAGGTTTGCCAAGATGACAGGGAACCGAGGTCATGGATTCCGATGATGAAACAGGAAACTCATTCACAAGCTTTTGGCACACTGACCTCTAAGTTGATGGCTTGGCTAGAAATGAGTAACTGTTTTTTTTAAAAGTCTCTTTTTATTACCCTCTAGGAGAATGACTGAGTCTAAGAGCCAGATGAGAAGATTTGCCTGAATTTGGGGCAGAGGGATTGAGCCATGACAGGATTATTCCAGAAGTCCGTGGCAAAAGTCAGACCCTCCCTCCTCATTTCCACGTTCTTCCTCTGGTCCTTCTTTCGGTCTATGGCTCCTTACAAGGTTTCTTTGACTGTGCTTACAAGACCGGAAGAACTGCAGAACTGCCCGGACTCCACCCCTACCTCATCCCCAACCTGCTCCTGCCCCAAGTCCTGCTTGACCAGGATTTAGCTTTATCCGTCAGTTTTCTATAGGGACACACGAGGGCAGCAAAGGTTTAGAAAAAACATTTGATTCGGTGACCAAAGACAAGTTCAAGACGTTTGGGAAAGGGCTTATGGGGGGGAGGGAAGGGTGTCTTGGGCTTGTTTATTTACTGGTCCTGCGATTGATTGTTGCTTGTCCGTTTCAACAAGGGGTTGAGGACGTTAGAAGGTGTGTCCTTCGCCACAGTTCAATCAGTTTCTAAATGTATCTCTGCTAAGAAATGGTGTAAAGCACTCCTTAGAAACAGGAAGTATGGGCTAGTAAAGGGGATTAGCAGGACAGTGTGATTGCTACCAAGCCTGATGACCTGAGTTCAGTCCCTGGGGCCTACAAGGTAGAAGGAGAAGCAAGATTTCTGCAAGCTGACCTCAGACCTTTACAAACCTTTACAAACGAGCACATGCACACAATAAAGAAGTAAATAACTAGATGTTAAAACAGAAACCTGTCCCCTTTTGAATGCTAACTTTGAATCACATCCTTACAGAAATTGTGAACTTTGGTGTGGTGTAGAGATTAAAAATTATGAAACTTAGCCGGGCAGTGGTGGCGCACGCCTTTAATCCCAGCACTTGGGAGGCAGAGGCAGGTGGATTTCTGAGTTCGAGGCCAGCCTGGTCTACAGAGTGAGTTCCAGGACAGCCAGGGCTACACAGAGAAACCCTGTCTCAAAAAACAAACAAACAAACAAAAAAACATCATGAAACTTGGTGAAGATTTCTTTTTGCTGCTATCCTGTATATATTTTTTCTCTCTTTTGGTAAATTTTCTTTTTAAGCCCTTGCTCATTTAATGATTTCATTTCTTATTGTTTTTTTTTTTTTTTATTCACTCTGAATAAGTCTCAATCAAATTGTGATTACTGAATTTTCAACTGTTTTTCTACTATGTCCTGTTGATTCAGAAAAGCAGGACAATGGCCTGATACAGCCGTGTGTGTCTGTAGCTCCAGTTACTCAGAAAACTTAAGACTGTAGGATTGTTTGCAGAAAAGAGATCAGGGTGCAGACTGGGCAGACTGGGGGGGCTGGCATGGGACACACTGACAACAAAGAAAGTGAAATCCTTGTTCTGTGACTTTATTGTCACAAGGTATTAGTTCTGTGTCCAGACTCTTTTATTATTATTTGTGTGTGTGTGTGTCCAGACTCTTTTAAAAAATATATTTATTTTTATTCTTTGTGCATATGAGTCTTTTGCCTTCATGTATGTTTGTGCCCCCATGTGCATGCCTGGTGCCCCTGGAGGCCAATAGAGAGCATCGGATACCCTGAAAATGGCATTTGTGATTGTAAGCTGCCATTCAAGTGCTAGGAATGGAACCTAGGTCCTTTGTAAGAGCATCAAGTGCTTTAGGTTTTTTGTTTTGTTTTGTTTTGTTTTTTTGAGGCAGGGTTTCTCTGTGCAGCTCTTGCTGTCCTAGAACTCACTCTGTAGACCAGACTGGCCTTGAACTCAGAGATCTGCCTGCCTCTTCCTCCTGAATGCTGGGATTAAAGGTATATTTATGGCCTCATCAAGTGTTCTTAACCTCTGAAGTGTTGCTCCAGCCCCACAATGTACAGACTCTTTGCAGCACGTTAAAGACACAGGCAGGCATAGGCCTGCCTAATTAGGTAACATTCATTTTCTTTTCACTAGAGGTTGAGCTCTTTGCTGGGAAATATTCAACACACACACACACACAATCAACATTAGAGTGAAGAGCCTTTTTAAACTTTGGAGTTCTGCACATTTCCTGCCAAGACGGGCAATGGATACATAACATCATTGGCCATTGCATCCTCTCAGTTTACAAGCACTTGTTAGTCAAAAAAGTCTATATATATTCTTATCAGTTCTTCAATCCAAGACACACATTGATGCATTAACTCCTTAGGAAATGTGTATAGAGCAGACATCTACACCCGACTGCCTCTGCCACTGACAGTCTCAGTAGCTCTTGGATCAGTGTATGGGCGTGAACTGGGATTAGTATGTAGATTTGTAGAGGGCTCAGTATGCTCACACTTAAAGTTTTACAAGGGGCATTATGATAAAAGGCCAAACGCTCTCAAAGTCTAGTTCTGGTGACTTCTTCTTCAGGGTAATATTACGGACAATGTACTGAATTCTGTCTCTTTCAGAGTCATGAGCCAAGCCACTGGTTAGCCTCAAACACCACAAGTCAAATGTTCCCTATTGCACGCTGGCATCTTAACACACTGGAAGTTGCCAAGGCCGCAGAATGCCCATGTGTTAGCCTCTCTTTCTAGTAGTTAAGTAAAAGAACACGTATATATCTTAAAAATAATGCTGGAAGTCATAGGATGTTTTTGCATTAAATATTCTAATGAAATAGGAATGGTTAAGCTGGGTATTTTTTACATGAAATACTTATTCTGCATTGTACATAATAATTGCTTCAATATTCTAATAAGAGGAGACTGTTTTAAGTACATATTCTTTCCTTACATATGAGTTTCATTCAAATATCATTTTTCAAAAAAATTAAAATAGAAGCTAGAAATAACCAAATGCTGCTGTGAAACCCTTGCTCTACTGAGGGTCATACACAAATTTGCCTTTAAAAGTTCCTGAGGCAAATGAAAACCAGTTTTTCATAATTAGAAATAAACTATTTAGGCTGAAGACCACAATTATCTGAGTATCCTATAATTTGTGTATTTTACGTAGCAATTCTCCAAGTCAGAATGTGTGTATAAATTGTCAGGTTTGTGTATTTGTTTTCAATCACTCTGGGGCGGGGGAGGGGAAGCAGTCCTACCCTTCTGAGCTCTGCTCTTCAAAGGAAAATGATGAAATTCTCACATTCCCAACCTCCTGGCTGAAATCTTCTAATTAAAAAAGTTACACAATTTATGTTGTGAGCTTCGGAACCAGCAGGTTTAAGTTTGGGGGACAGATGATGTCAGAGCACTCTGTCAAAAGTCCCCCAGACAGCTCCCTCTTCTTTGGCATATATTTGGTTTGGCTTTGTTAAATTGCCAATTTAAAACCTGAATATAACTTACCATGTTGAAATAAACATAGAGAAAAACCCAATGCTGTTTGAAGGTCTCTCCGGGGTGCCAACATAGTGTTAGATACTGCTTTATTGGGGGGGTGGGATGAATGATTTTTAACACACTGAAATGAAACTCCCCAGACTCTGAAAAGTCAGTTATACTTGAGACTCCGAACTATCTGGCTTGTTATTTTGGGATTGTCCATAAATTTTTTTTTTTTTTTTTTTTTTTTTTTTACAAAGCCTAGCATACCTACAAGCACTGAGAGCTGTCACATTTTCTAAAATAGACAAGGCTCTGATGTGAAGAAATTACCCAGCAACTGAAAAGCAGAGGCAGGCAGCTCTCTTCGAGGTGGAAGCCAGCTTGCTCTACTAAGGGAGTTCCAGGACAACCAGAGCTATGTACAGAGACTCTACCTACAAAAACAAAACAAAAACAAAGAAAGAAGATGGATAGATAGATAGATAGATAGATAGATAGATAGATTAGATAAACTGGCAGTGGTGGCCCTTGCCTTTTATCCCAGGATTAGGCAGAAGCTGGCTCATCTTTGAGTTCGAGGCCAGCCTAGGCTACAGAGCGAGTTCTAGGACAGCTGAGGCTACACAGAGAAGCCCTGCCTCGAAACAAACACAGACAGACAGAGAGACAGACAGATTGATGCTGGAGGTGGGGTGTCGGGCTAAGACAGGAGGACTGTCTTAGGACTTAGGGTTTAAGGCCAGCCTGGGCTACATAGTGAGACCCTGTCTAGAAAATAAAAGAAGACAACAGGAAGTGGGGGAGGAAGGCAGAGGGAGGGAGGAACTCAGAGACTAAAATATAAAACTTTGGTTTTAATAGCTGTAGGTTTGCGCTGGAAGAACAATGGGGTGTAGGGATCCCCTGATCTAGCGCCACCAACAGCTGATGGACCCTTAAGGAGACATAAGAGGCAAAGCAAGTGTCTCAGCTTTTAAAAATAAAGCCCTTTAAATAAATAATTAAAAAGACAAGCCAGGGTATTTCCAGATTAGAGCAACAACTTGGACCGCCTCAGGCCACGCCTTGCACCCCAGTCTGCCATCACTCATCTAAGATTAACTGAAAGCAAACGCAATCTTGTGCGGGGCTCATATTCTTTCTCATTCCGCGCCGCTGCGGGAAAATGCGTGAAAGGACCTGGATAAAGGGACTCAGGACAGAGCGCTGGCGACAGCCCGGGTTTTGCATGGCAGAAAGTTTTGAGGCTTCCTTCCCAGACTTCCAGGAGACTTGTTTCAAATTAGGAGACTCTCTGTCTCCACCAGCCTCTAAATTCTGAATGGGAAGGAGCCAGATCGGCTCCCCGCCCCCTGGCCCGGCAGGATTTGGCGCCGCTGAGCGCAGCAGGGACCATCCATCCCGAGGGGGCTTCCTAAGCTCGGCGCCGCCCCCAGGCTGGACTCTAGCTACCAGCCTTGGCTCCCCCGGGAGCTGGGAGGATCAGAGTCTTTGGGCCGGGGACCTGAACGTACAGATGGCCAGAAGCCCCTGGTGTCCCCTTCGTGACAGGAGTTGACGCCCACCTGTTTGCTCAGAAATGGCCCAATTCAGGCAAAGACACCTTAACTAGAGGCCTGACTCCACCAAAGGCATGGATGAGCCACGGGGGCACACATCCCTTTGCGGAGTAGGGTGCCGAAGGGACAACAGCCTCGGGCCACGAGCTGCGTGTAGAGCCCACTGGGGCTTGCAGCCTTTGGGTGGTTGAGTAAAACGTAGCCTGCCTCTGAATCCGGCTGCTGCTGCAGGAAAAGGCATCCGAGCTGCCTGTGTCCAGGAGATCTACCTTTATGCTCGCTCACATATAGAAAAATTGACCCAGCAGAGGGAGGATTCTGGAGAGGGCGCTACGATGGAGCTGATAGTGGTCAGCAAACAGCTTGGAGAGTTTGAAGCAGGGGGGGGGGGGGGGGGGGGGGGGGGGGGGAAGGGGTGCAGGAAGGAAGTGCAGGTTGGAACCGAGAGAGAAATCTCTCTCCTCCTAATTTAGAGTAGCCGCAGATTTTAAAAGTCAGCCTCCGTGGGCACAGTGATTAGGAGCACTTGTTGCTCTTCTAAAGGACCCTTGATCAGGTGCTCACACCCTTACTGGGCTGCTCACAATAATTCTGTGACTTTAGTATTTTTGGCTTCTACAGGCACCTTCACAGGACACACACCTAAAAAATAATAATTTAAACTATCTTCTTTTAAAATTGCTTCAAGTGTGTAGTAGCAGTCTGAGGGGCGAGACACACAAAGCAGCCTGTTAAAATATCGATGGCCAGGCCCAGTTCTCACAAGATTCAACAGAGTGGCGTCTGAGAGCTTGCATCGTTTAACAAGTCCCCAGCTGATATTGACCTTCCCCTGGAAAGCTTGCAGGCTAGCAGTACCTGCTTTGTTTTTTTATTCTTCAGTGCTGGAGATCAAACCCAAGGCATCCCCAATTCGAGGCAAGTGTTTTGGAGTTAAATCCTCTTGAAATTTTTTGCTTCACCCCACTCCCCCACCCCCAAGACATTCTTATGTAATTGCACCAGAAAGCTGCTTGGGCATCAAACCTGGAAAACTCTCCAGGTGACCTTGTGGTAAGCAAAGCTCCCAAAGCCAAGGCTCTTTAGTCATTCATTGCTCCCCGGAAAGCTTTTTAGCTGGGGAAGGGACTGGAGTCACTCCACCTTAGGCTTTTGAAGATCCTGTTAATTCCCAAGCCCCTGACAAACTCACTGTCACATCTGACAGAGCTCTTACACCAGGAACTCAAGCATGGCCCGCTCTCCGCTTTCATGAGCTATATGGAAGTTATAAAGAGTGACACTGCTTCGTCCAGGCCTTCAACAAGTGCGAAGGAGAATTCCACATTGGAAATTCTTCCAGCCAGATCCAGATCTGAGGTAAACTTAAAACGCTCTTCATCCCTCTGGGCTCAGGCTGGTCTTTTAGGACCCAACATTATCTCTTAAAGGCTAGAGGGCACAGACTTTTCAGACTCCGGTAACAGACACCAAGACTCCCCAATTTAGGATGGCTTGTATGAACAGGAGTTCAAACTCCCAAATGTGGATGTGTATGCTTCATGGATCATGATGGGGGATAGAGAGGCCAGGGGTAGGGGAGGTGAGTCAGGAAACAGTTTTGAATGCTCAGGTACAAACTCAAATGTTAGAGTAAAGTATGAAAAGTGATACCGAGACCCACAAAAAGGAAGAATTCCTTCTCTTTGTTTGTTTGTTTGAATGCAATGCAGAGGCAGGCAGAGGCACCTGGGTGGAACACCCCCCTCCAGTCATCCCATAGTCTGTGAGCCTGGCTAGACAAAGCTCTTCTCACCCTGCTTGAAACCTGGAAACATACAGAAGTTTTTGCCTTGACATTTAGTGGGTCCCACCTGGCTCTAGCTTAATCTTTTCCCCTACAAAACAAATTCAGGAGAATGACCTCCGTTGCAGGGGGTAAAATCCACTAGCATCAGTCAGGAATTTCATGAGTACCCCTGCAGCCAAGGACACTAAAAGGGACTCCCAGTTTCTAAGAATTAACCCCCTTTCCCCAATTCTCTCATCTATTTTGAAGGGCCTTAGGGGCATCGGAAGACTTGAGGAAAGCTGGCAGTAGTGTTGGGGCAGCGAGTGGGTTCATTCCATAGGGCCAAGAGAGGAGACTGCACTTTACCTGGCCCAGTCCTGGATGCCGACTGGCTGAGCTCTTCTGTCAGGTTCCTATTCCAAAGCCCAGGCTACCCTGGTCTTTCTTGGCCTGTCAGGACAAGACACGATGGGGACTCGCTGTGGCCAAACGATTTACTCTTCAAGAAAGTTAGAATAGACTCCATTTCTTCTGTCGCCTCTCATGCCACCCACCACACCACGCGCGGTTCTCAAGAGTTTTCGCTCCCAGGCAGATCACTTTATGACAGGGTGTGACAAGTGGTGATTTTGTTCCTCTTTTGATGCCAGGATTGCTTTGTAAACAGAAGCACAAACTCATTCCGATAGTGGTTCCGCATCAGTGCACCAGCAGCCCTGGCACAGCGGGCGGCGGAGGCAACCGCTGCACCTGTCGCCCAGGGCAGAGAGGGCCGGGAGGCCGAGCGTGAAAGGTCTGCACCCAGCGGTGGCGTGCTCTTCCAGCCTTCAGGGCACATCCCCAGCCACTGGGGGATGGCTCCTTTCCTCTAATACACACCTAGGGCTTTTTGCCCAGGATGGCTCTTTCTGCTGGCACCAGGGTGCCAATGTGGAGCAGCCCGGTTACACTCCAAGGTCTCAGGTCCTCAATTCAGCACTTTTGTAAAGTGATGAAGCTTCCTTCTCTTGTGGTTTCCTGGTAATCCTCTTCGTTTACCTTAATCCTACTGGAGAGTCCAGAGGGCTTTGGGGCCCTGGAGACATCGTTTCCAATGAAGGCCTCAGGTACAGTGGGAAGACGCCACCCCCTCCCCCGCCTTTTTTTTCAGTCTTCCTTCCTGGCTCGGACCCTAAGAATTAATTTACTATTCAAAGTTGAGTTGAGTTTTTAATGGCCCAAAGGCAGCCAGGAAGATAACCCACTGCTGTAAAAAAGGTGGGGCTCAAAGGAAGAAAGCGAACCACACACTTGTCACCCACAGGTGCCTTTAGAGTTACCCACTGTTTAGTCTTGGATCCAGATTCTGAAGCACTTCTAAGGAACTTCGGGGTCCAGCGCTGGAAGTCCCTCACCAGATCGTCAAATGGGAAATGTCGAGGAGTCTTGGTGGCCCTAAGGTATATGAAGATGAGGTGCAGAGACTAATCCTTTTGCGGTTTGGGGGCTGGTGGCGCTAAAGGAGAGCTTAGAGACAGGAATGGATTCTTGTGTATTTGATACTCAGGCCTGGCAAGGCCCCAACTTAGTTTTACCTGAAGCTGGAGTTATGTGTCATCTGTCATCCGATCTACTCTGTCTTTTCCCAGAGAGCGCGTTTTGGAAGGGCACAGAAGGTTTGCGATCCGGTGCTAAGTCTTAAGGCCGTGTAAGCTGCAGAGCCTGCATTGCTGCCTGTCTAGGAAGACTGTCTTAAGCCTGGTGCTGACGGAAGCCAGGAGGCGGCTCAGGTCCGTCCTTCAATCCTGTCCTGGACAGTGCGGCTGTTTGAGTCCCTCTTCGCCATAGAAGACAGATGAGATGAGGTACAGATAGGAAGCTGATATCTGGGGAACCGTAGTCTGGATGGACCGGGGTTTGAGGAGGTAATCTTGGGAGAGGTCTAGACAAACATCTCAGCCTTGGAGGGGAGTAATCTTCGGGGAAGAAAATGGAGCTGATCTCATCTTGAACTGGTTTTGAGTACTGTAGATGCCAGGTGTGTTTGAAATGGTAGAACTGGGGTCTCTGGAGAGCTCTTATGGTCATGCTCTGGCAGTCATGTCACCTGCTAAAGGGGTTTGCTCAGGTTCCCTTCTTAAATTCTTACCAAGTACCCATTTTAGAATGAGCAAACTGAGTTTCAAGTAAACCCAGCATCTTGGCTAAGGCCACTCAGCCAGCAAATGAAATGCGCAGAACTGATGTGTACTCTAAGGTTTCAGCTGGAAACTCTAATTCTAGATCTTTTTCCTTTTCCATTCTTCTTCCTTTCACCCTCCCTCCAGAGTCTAATGAGAGATCCCCAAGACTCGCCTTCCCAAAGCCCCAAACTCTTTGATTTCCAGTTTCACTATCTGCTCTGAGCAGCGACTGACTTTGCACACACCACTACCACCACCATGGCCTTGCTTGCGTCTTCCTGCTTACATCGCCTGCCTTGCCCGCCAACAAGAAAACACCCTGGGTGGAGATGGTGCTCCTTAAGCTCCACCCCAGCCCCAGCGCGTGTCTGTTAGGTCTTTCAGAACCCTGCCAGGCCTAATAAGTGGGTACACTACGGATCCATGTTAGGAAAGGGCAGAGCGGATGGAACCTGTAACCTCTGCACACTTGCAGGAGAGCTTAGCGCCCTTCAAAGGAACCATAAGGAGCTTCAAACACTGCCTCCACCTGTGGCTTGGGCTACAATAAGAAATAGATTTCACCACTCTGTTTTCAACAGCCTGTAAAAAACCAAAAAGCAAAACCAAAAAAATCAGGGAGGGTTCAGTGTAGACAGACATTCATGAGTTTAAAACTCCATTTGACTGTTAGCTGTCACTAAAACAAAATAAAGGTGAAAGAACCCCCCAAAAACTCCACCTACAAACTCCAAACTTGTTGAGCAAGGTTTTAAGACAGGTCCAAGAAAGTTTCCAATCAAGTAGAAAATCGGCCCCGAGATGAAAGGCCGGTAGATTAAGGGACGATTAAAAACGCTGAAGGGACTCCAAGGAGAGACACCAACACTCCTCCCCTCAAGTGGGGTGCACCATTTAGACCAGCCTCCCCGCCAGAGTAGAAGGAGAAGTTTTGGGGTGGAGACGTCTTCTCCACTCTGCAGTTCACAGCTGACCTTTTACATATATTTGCTGACAAGTCAGAGAAATGACTGGAGACCGGTTCTTTGTTCCTCTCCAAGTCCCTGCGCTAGTAGCACCAGGAGGATGATCGAGTCTGTTCTGGGCACTCTGTACAACCTGAGACCTCGTGGTCCCCGGGAAAGGGGCTGCCGCAACTGTGGGAACAGGGCGCCCACCCTCGGGCGAATCTCCTCTCACCTCTGCTCTTGCCCAGGTGTGATTGCTGACAGAGATGAGCAAGATGGGAGCCCCAAATCCTGTGGCTTCTTTTAAACTCCCCTCTAATTAGAAACAGCAGTGAAGTCACCTGAACGATTTTATCTGTCATGGGAAAGCAAACCCCAACCCCAAACCTCAGCTGTCCATTCCAGAGCCACCAACGCCCCATTCTCGCGTTTAAAAGTTTTTAATGAAAAAGATAAAGAGCCTGAAAGTCATATGGGTTGGGGGGGGGGGAGGCAGGGAATCTTGAACATGGGTTGGTGGGCTTTATACCTAAGTGTTAAATATTCCAACGTGAAAGAGCATGTGTGTGTTTGTAGTCCCCCCTCTAACCCTTTACCCGTAGGAGAAGACTAAATCTCGGAGACAGAACTGAAGCAGAATTGCGACTATCTTCACCTATTGAGCAACACTTGATCTGGAATCTATCGCTGAGGCCGCCCTGGGGGTGGCAGTCAGATCCGCTAAGGCTAGCAGTGCCTTGAAGATCGTGGGCTGGTGAGGAGGAGGGGGCGGGACCCTGTCCCACCGCTGGCGTCCAGGTGCGCCCAGACTCTCCACCGGCCCTTTCTCCAGGCCTGGCTCCTCCCCCCAACCCCTCCCCCACCTCTAACCCAAAAGTTCCGGGGGCGAGGGGACGGTGGAATGAGCTTGCAGATGTCCCCACTACTCGAGTGCTCAAACACACGCTCACACCCGCGTGGGACTCAGCAACCTTCAGCAGTCAGTCCCTGGCTTCGGTTCACTGGCCAGGGACTGACCGGGAAAGCGGGTTAGGGCTGTTGGGAAAAGCTGGAGCTGATGGTGAGATTGCCGTAGCTATAAATCCATCACTTCCCAGGTCAGCTCAGAGAGGTGCTGGGACTGGAGCTGGCGGGGTGAATTCCTTAGGCCAACGCGCATGCGTCGGCAGGTAGCAACCTAGCTCTTTATGACCAGGTGAGATGTTGGTGAGCAGGTTAAAAAAAAAAAAAAAAGGATTTGTCTGAGCGATTCCAGGGAGCCGAGCCCTCCAGCCCATGCCCGGCGGGGACCCGTCGCCAGGAGCGCCGAGTCGCGATGTCCATACTTGTCAAAATGGGGGACTGGCAGGTACGGGGGTTTGCCTTGGCTGGGGCTGAGGTGGGCGGGGGTGAAGCGGAGGAGGGGGCCTGGAGTGGGGAGGCGGAGAAGTGCTGTGGCCCAGGGCACGGGAGTCCTAGGTAAGGCACGCCTAGCAGCGCCCAAGAGTGCTCCCAGGAGAGGGAAGACTGGGCAAACCAGCGCAGGCAACAGCCTCGGAGCTGGGGGCCAAGAGCACGGCCCTCCGGGTCAGAGTCGGGGAAAAGTCCAGCGCAGGTTCCACAGGTGGCCCTTGGGTCACTCGTGGTTTGCTCTCCAGCCAATTTCCCACCCCCATCCCAACAGAAACTTGGGTGGATGACTAATTAAGAAGTGGGGAGGGACTCCCGGCTCGAGCTGTCGGTTCCCCGATGGCCTTCCCTTCAGCTTCTCCCTTAGACCTGGTACACCTGACTGGTTGGTATCCTGCATTTTAGGGACCTTGGGGGGTGAAATAAAAAGACGTCCTGATGGCCAGACCTAGCCGGGAACACATTTTTTTTTTTTTTTTTGAGAGACACTTTTTAAAGTTTGCCTAAAGTTTAGCTGTTCTCTCAATCGGCTTCCTAGGGTAGGTTTTCAGTTGATGGTCTACAGAATTGTGGTGGTGAGTAAAGACAGCGAATTTTCGGTACTAGAACCTGCCAAAGGTGACCCTTCTAGGCCGTGGACTTCTCAAAGCGGAGTAGGCACCGGGTCTGGCCTTTCCAGAGCCATAGACCCTGGCACCCGCCCTGGGAACGTGCTTCCATGTTTTCCTGACAGGGAAACAAGGGTGGCTCTGGCTAGGTTGAAGCAGCACGCCGCCAATCCCCAGTCGAGGATTTCATAATAGGAACCGCGGGGCCCTGTTTTTTTGCCCCAGCCTACTGAGGCCTGGTTAGAGCGAGATTCTGCAAGCCACAAGCCTAAGGGGCAATTTGAACCAAGGGCATCGGCCTTCCCAAAGGAAAAAACAGAGCTGGAAACTTTGCTCTTTCCAGGGCAAGGCCCTGGAGTTGAGTTTCTTTTCTGTCTTTTGCCTGAGAGCTCAGCCATAAAGTTCTGAGAGGTGTCATCCTCATTACATTGTCTGGAGTTGGAGAAAGGAAGGCATTTGACTGTTCCCCCTTATATTTATTACTTTTATTAGTTGAATGAATACTTTTATACTCTCTCTCTCTCCAGTTAAACCTACTAAATAATATTCCTTCCTCAAACTTAGCCGGACTTTGCTTAAGTTATCCTTAAGCAAAGTTTCCCACCAAACACAAAGGCTAGAGTGCAACCCCTTCTCTCCCTATACCTTGTGTACCTATCTCTCTTTCTGGGTGCTGAAGCTTGGGGCTTTTATAGCTAAATTCTAAAGAACTCTGCAGGAGGTGAGAAGGTGCCCACCGCCCAGAGTGGGCTGTGGTTGGGACCAGGCCTCCAGCGAGTCAGGCTAGGTTTCTCGAAAACCAGAGGTTACTAAAGAAAAGCGACATGGTGGAACCAAAGGCCTGCTACGGAGAGCCTACAGCTTGTCAAGTGGCTGGAGCCCTGAACCTGGGGCTGAGGGCCAGTGGTTTTGAGACCTATGGGAACAGATCTACCAAGCTTGGCCACTTGAGCATTCTCCATCTTGGTGGATGTTGACAGAGAACAGAAGATCATTCTGACCGGTGTTTCTTTGTTTCTCCCGACGTCCCTGCCTAGGTGTAGAGCATTTTCCCAGTCAGGCCTACATCCTGAGCCTCTAACTTTAGGCTGCTATCCAAGGGAACCGCGGCCCCTGCCCAGCTGCAAGAGTTGAGTTGTGGTAATGAAGCTCATGCAAGCGTGAGCTTCCCAGGCTCAGGGGCTACCCGACTGCTCTCCCCAGCCTTTCATCCGCGCCCACACTGCGGGGCTGCGGCTGCGGCCGCACTGAGCTGGCAGGCCCAATCTACACGTCAATGGTGCCCTTGGCGGGAGTACAACAACTGTTTAGTAGCCTTTAGCTGATTTGGAGCCAGAGATCCTCCCGGCGCTGAGCTGCAGGGACAGGGGAGGGGTGGGGGTCGGGTTAGAGAGGATATAACCCCTTAAATGCCTTTCCCCAGGTCACAACTGAATGAACAGAAAGCGAAATTTAAGAGTTCCCGCAAGCACCCTGGCGAGCCCGCAGGATGTAAAAACCCCTGCTTGCAGGCCTTGGAGCGGGCCTACAGGTCATAGGGCACCGGGCTGTCGCTGCCTCTGGGAAAAGTGGAGGTGCTGGCCCCTCCCAGAGGCTGAGCTCCAGGTTTTGAGCCATTTTACAGCTCAGTTGAGCTTGGAGAAAACCTTTGGAGCCTTGCTTAGAAAATGACCATTTTTTTCTGGGCAGAGTGGGGTGCCAAAGGCATCTCTAGGGGTTTTCCAGGGCCGTGGGATTTTGAATTCACTTGTCAGCTCTGGCCTTGTCTCTGGCTTTTCGGGGAAGAGATCCGAGCTTAGTTAGACAAGGTCTTGAAGAAGCATTGCACCTCTTCAGTTTTGAGTGGAGATTGGGGTTCTCCTCTTGCTTTTCTTCCACCTGTTAGCGAACACTTGGATTTACCGATGTCTTCCTTCCCATGAGGGATTCATTGTGGAAATTCGGGAGGCCTAGAGATTTTTGAAAAAAAGAAAGAAAGACCAGAGGAAAAAGAATCAGGTGAACCAGAGGTCTCTGAAGAGATCTGCTGTCGTTAAGCAGTTTGCCACAATTAGCAGGAGAAAGACAGATAAAAATATTTTTTTTAAGTGCTAGTGGGAAAACTCAGCCAGAGAAATCCCTTTATATCAAAGTGTCACATTAAAGTCTTTAATTTTTTTTTCTTACTTTAAAATAATTGCTGAAAGGGAGGAAAGATCCCAGTGGAGTGAGTAAGCCCCTGGGTGGAGCTGGAATAGCCAAGAGTGGTCAACCTGGGGAAGGGGTGTCTCCCGCTTTCAGGTTCTTCACCAGCCGGCCATTGTGTCGCCAAAAGACTGGCGTTAGTAACATGAAATCATGAAGGATCGCGTCCTTCTTTAATTAAAAAGGAGAATCTTGGGAAAACTGGAGCCGATTAGCACACGAAGAGTTGGTTCCCAATGTTTTTATTTTGATGCATGGAGAGTCGCAGGAGCTCATGGGTCTGCGTTTTGGCTCACTCCAGAAGGGGCTGTGCATCCTCGTCCTAATTCTGTGTTGTTCACGTTGCACCTGGGAAACCTTACAGTCCAAACGCCCCGATGAATAGTCAGTCCGCTTCAGCTTCATACAATCGGGAGGGAAATCATTTAACCCCCGGTTCTGTCGAGTAACGTCTTCAGGGTACAACTTTTATTTTACACGTAGCAATTAAGAGATCGCAAACCCCAACCGAGCCACCGGAGCCGGTTGGCAGAATCTCCAACCTGGGGGGAGGGGGGAGCACAAAGCTAATAAAACTCCCAGGGCGCTGCAGCCCGAGGGGGTAACAGCCGTGAGCGGAGGCGATCTCCAGTTGGGCAAAAATCCTGGAGTGACTTTGCTGGTCCTGGTTTGGTGGTTACGGTTCATTGCGAAAGGGATAATGATTTCTAATAAAATCGGACTGGGACGAAAGGCAGATAGTGGCGGTTGTAGTAGGGTGGGGTGTGAGGTACTAAAAGTTGGTCCCCAGGCGCCGCCGCTGGTACCCTGAGTAGTGCAGAGCTTTATCCAAAGCTTCTTTGGCTAGCCGGACCCGAAGACAGGGGAAGGGGAAAGGGATGAAATTGGGGATAAGGGCCGCTGGAACCGGAGGGTGCTGGAGCTCTAGGCGGAGTTGTTGGGCTAGCTGGCTGGCATGCAGGCGTGTGTGCTCTAGGAGCAAGTTCGCTGCTAGAAGAGCCCTTTATACCTGGGTCGGTGCGGCCGGCGGCAGATTGTGGTCCTGGCGAGCAATTGGACTATTGTTGATATGCTAATGAGGCGATTAGGCTGTTGGAGAGGAGCAGGAGAAAGGGAAAAGTTTCTACCATTAGAGGGAGATCTCCGAGCGCACACGGGAGCTCTCTAACCCTTCTCTCCTCCTCCCTCCTCGCCCTTCTCCTCCTGGCCCTCCTCCTCCTCTACCTCCACCTCCTCCTCCTCTTCCTCCTCCTCCTCCTCCCCCTTCCTACCCTTCTCCTCCTCCTCGCCCTCCTCTCCTCCTCCCCCTCCTCCTCCTCTTTTGCTCACCGCCCGCAGCCCGCACTTTGCGCTAACCCAGAGAGTAGCTCCGCTAGGGTACGAGGCGCAGAGGGGCAAATCCGATCACGCCGATCCATGAAAATGCTTTGGAAGCTGACGGATAATATCAAGTACGAAGACTGCGAGGTAAGCGCGGCGCCGGCTCAGTCATCCTTGCGGCCACAGGCTTGGAGATCGACCCTCCCTCTCCTCCTCCTCCTCCTCTCCACGCAGCTAGCTGCGAAATGCGGGTGGGACAAACTTACACCCGCGCCCTCCCACTCCTCGAATTCGCCGGAATAGCACGGGGGAGAAGCCAGGGGTGGTGGACACGGATCTCGCTTCTTTCACTTTTGTCTCCCGAAGCCCGTGTCCCACTTTCTCCCCCCCCCCCCTTTTTTTCTGCTTACTTTTCGTTCTGCCTGAGGGTGGAAGGAAGAGAGGAGCTTGGGTTTTTTTTAAAAAAGCTGGCAACTGGACACGTGCCTGTGCACTCTGGTGTGTTTTGAGCAAGATTCTGGGGGTGTCTACAGTAGCAGAAAGGAAAAAAAACCTATGTCCCTTCTTTCACCCCCTTTCTGACATTAATACCCCCATTTTTCATTCATTCTTTTCTTTCTTCCTAAAGAACTTCCCTTCCTGCATTTGGAGAAGGGCCCACACACTTCTCCCTGACCTGTAAAGCGCGTTCGGTTTGGGAGCCCTCACGTCAGCCCCTGGTGTCACTCTTTAGCTTCTAGAGTCCTTGAAGTTCTAAGCAGTTTCTCCCGCCGAGCTTTGGGGTGGACACACCCCGTGGTGGTGGCTGGGTGAGGGTGCGTTATCGGCCTCTCGGAGTCGGGGGCGGGGGCACGATCCCCTTCTACCTGCCGGTGCTTAGTGGCGGGACCCTGAAAATCCTGGGGCGACTGCCGATCGCTCCGGTTGCCGATAGTCCGCTGGGATCACACAGGACTCACCCTTGGGAATCCATTTTAAAGCCCAGGGCCTCAGAGCATAACTTTTGGGACAGCCAGGGAGGCATGGAAAAAGAACCAACGGCGTGTGCGGGGGATGGCCTCAGCCTTGTATTATTATTTATTTATGTATTTATTTATTTACAAACCCCACTGAAAGAGGCTGATGAGAGCGTGAGGTGACGGAGGTGTGGTGATTATCCAAATCTGTAGTAGCCTTGACTTTCGCTATTCTTCTTTTGCTTAATTTCTTTTTTTCCTTTTGGCATTTGGAGCTGGGGATTCCGGCGGAAACGTCTGCGCCCGGGCGCACAGGCAAAAATTCTGTCTTCACTCGAAATCAGAAACTGGGTTTACGTGAAGGAAGTGTCACCCGCTCCCTCCTTCTTTGCCTTTAAAATACTGTTTTAAGGTCCTTCTCCTCTCTGGCTCTCCCTTTACTCCTCTTCACTCCCAACCTGGCGGGTGGGACACCAGGTGACTGACATCCCACCAATATCCGTGCTTCTCTGGGGGCTCCTGCGGTGCGCCGGGAGGGGCACAGGAACCTCATGTAGGACTAGGCAGCTTTGTTTTCTAGGCTAAGGGTGACTTTTGCCGGCAGGCCTAGGTACTACTGTGACTCTTTAAGAGCAGTTTTTTTCCCTTTGGGGTCTGGGCTCCCTTCCCAAGCTGATGCTTTTTCACTTTCTTGGAACCCAGAAGTCAGTTCGGGGTACAGGCTCCCTGAGTGGAAGTATTAAGAACCTTCGTGTGGCTCTACACACCAAAGGGATCTCGAGGGTAGGACGCGAGATGAACTTGAACCCCTAGAGGGACTCTGGAGGTGCATGAGAGAGGGGTGGGAGAGGGGTGTGATAAGACCGGGGTGGGAGAGAAGGGGGAAAAAAAAAAAAGTCTGGGCAATTTCAACAACTTTGGTAGCGGCGGGATAGCCAGCGCTGCTGGAGCAGGGATTTCGAGTTTCCGAGCTGGTTTGGAGTTGTCTTATTTGGCTGAGGTTCTGCAGGGACACGCAAGAGGCGAGGTGCCGCTTGTTCCGACAACCAGGCGGGCAGACTAGCAGTGGCGACGCGCGGGGAGAGCTAGCCCTGTCATCTAGGGGGTGTCGGCGGGAGTGGCCCAGCCAGTCCGACGGGTTTGTGCAGGGAGCCAGGAGCCCTTGCCAGAGGCGCCCAGGCTGGGCCGCTTCGCGTCTGTGCGCGCCCGGGGCCGCGTCCCGGCTCCGGCTCCAGCTCCCGGAACCCGGTCCGGGGTCCAGCGGAGATCCGAGCAACAGCAGCCGACGAGCGCACGGCTCCGAGGTCCTAGGGAAGGCGGCTAGCGAGCAGGCGGAGGACAAGGGTTAGCGAAGCGGGCGGGTTGCTCCCAGGCGGGACGCCGGGCCATGGAGGAGCAGCGAGGCAGTGGGCAGCCGAGTCCCGAGTCCCAGGCCCCGCTGCGCAGCAGAGAACCCCGCGGCCGGAGAGCGGCGGGGAGCACCTCCCAGGCACAGAACTCGGTGGGCAGCCGTCAGCGGGTCCCGGGAGCTCCAGCCCGCGGCGCGCGACCCCCGCTCCATCCCGAGGTCTGCCCTAGCCTTTTAGGTCCGATTGTCCTCCCTCGCTTCCTCTCCCCTCCCCCCCACCCCACCCCGCCGCGGGCTCCCCCTCCGCAGCTCCGGCTCGGCCCCCTCCTCCCCCTCCTCCTCCCTCCCTCCTGCCCTCCCTTCCTCCTCCCCGGCGCTCCCTCCTTCCTCCCTCCCTCCCTCTCTCCACTCCTCTCTCTTCTCGTCGCCCACACTTTCTTTCTCGCACACGCACGCAGACACATCCTCCCTCTCCGCGCTCTGGCCCCCTCGGCTTCTCTCTCTCTCTCTCTCTCTCTCTCTCTCTCTCTCTCTCTCTCTCTCTCTCTCTCTGGGCCTTCTTTCTCTTTCACTTTTGCAGGCCCTGCAACCTTTTAAAATGTTGCCCCTTTGCTGTGATTCGCCAGACGCCGCGCCGCGGCCCCCCGCACGCTCACCCGCTCCCTCCGTCGCTCGCTTTTTGTCTCTCGCGCTCCCTCTCCCCACCTCCGATTTGCTACACTGAGACTCCCGTCAATGACTGCATTGAGAGCCGGCTCCGGCGCGAGTTGCCTCTCCGCTTCACGCTCGATTTCCAGGCATTCTTCCCTTATTAAGTATTCGTGTAATATTAATAGTCATGAATATCTGCTATTAGGAGGCTCCAGGAACGCTGCCCAGCGCGGTTATTAGAAGCTGAAGTGAAGCCGCCGCTAAGGAAAGAGGGGGAGACACGGATTAAGGAACACGCGCGCGCACGCACACACACACACACACACACACACACTTTTTTTTTGTGGTTTTTTGGTGTTTGTTTTGTTTTTGTAGTTGTTGTTTGGTTTTTTTGTTGTTGTTGTTGGCGGTGGTTTTTGCTTTTTTGTTTTTCTTAAAGAGGTCTGAATCCTAACCGATCCCGGGAGGATAGAGATCGTGGGTTCGACCAGCTGAAGGCGCCGCGCGACTCGGTGGTACAAGTTCGGATGGATCCGAGCGGGGCTCCGACGCTCGCGGGAGCGTCCGCACGGTGACTGGAGTCCTGGGTGGCGCGGGGCTCTCGGCGCCTTTTGTGTGTGGCTCTTTCGGGCCGCGGGGCAGCCGGGTGCTCGAGGCGTGGTGGTTTTTGCTTTTTGCTTTTGTTATTATTGTTGGTTTTTGTTTTTTTTTTTTTTCCTCACCCTGACTGGTTACCCCAGACTCTTCGCAGATGTTAGTTCACAGTTTTTCAGCTATGGTGAGTCCCACCCCACCCCCAACCCTGTTTCCTTAGGAATTCTGTTCCAGAAACCCGCAGCCGAGAAACTGCCCGAGATCCTGAGCTTCTTGGCCAGGGTTCCTTGTGGACCTTGCCTTCCTTTTGCATTCCTATTCCCCTTTCCTCTTTTCTCTGGCTCCTTTCCATCCCCAAATCCAACGCGTCGCCACTGCCCTGTCCCTGCTGGACCTCTCCGCGCACGCAGACCTACCCCGCAGCTCTTTCCCTGGGCCAGTTTCTCGCCGGGTTCGTCTTTATTTCCTTGCGTCTTTACTTGCTCCAGAGACGCTGTCCACATCTGATGTTTAGTCCGTCTGTGGGGGGTGAAAGGCGCACCCCGGTGTGTCCCCTAGCCTGGGGCCTGGTGGTTAAACCTCGGAAGGTTCCCGCTCTCTGGAACCCACTCTTGGCTTGCTTTGCAAGCGGATTGCAATTGAGAAACCTAAAGTCAGGGGTTTCTTTTGCCCTTTGGGGCTGGGGTAGAAGGGGCGGGGGCCTCCGCCCCGGGGTGCACCTCTTTCTGTTAAAAGAACCCGGTAAGACAGAATCTTTCTATTTTAAACCCTGGCTTGGCGTCCTTCACTCCCCATTCATATCATAAAACAACCCTGTCGTGTAAAAAGCCTTCTAACAGAGGAAGCGGAAAAGACAGACCCCCTCCCCAACCATGCAGTTAAAACCTTTAAGCTGGTCATTTAAACGTGTGCTTTCTTACGGCCTCTGTGTGAAACATGTTTCTATTTAGATAGTCATGAAACGGTAATGGTCTTTGAAGCTTTATGATTTTTCCCCCTCAAGATTAATGGAAGAGTAAACAATAATGCAGTGGCAGACAGGTTCAAATCCGGGAAAGCAAAGGCCGCTCCTCCTGTTTAATATTTAGTGGCTATCTGAATTTTGCTTAAGGGAGGTTTGGTACTGCGGCTGTTAAGTGTTGTACTATAGGATACACTCTTTCATGTCTCCTGTCCTCCTTTGAGAGGAATGTCCGGGAGTCTGTTGTGCCACTAGATTTACATATTCTGATTTCTTTGCTTTTTTTTTTTTTTTTGGAAAGGCCTGCTTCACTTCTTGGGTGTTCTCCAATATGAACAGTGTAGAGTTGATACCCCCAACTTCGGCGGCCTGCCCACACTGGGCTTGTGGAATGGATTTAATAGGGTAGCTGAAACCCTGCGCCTCATTTCTTCTTCTTTCCCTTTCCGCCTTGCTTTCTTCCAGGACCGTCACGACGGCACCAGCAACGGGACGGCACGGTTGCCCCAGCTGGGCACTGTAGGTCAATCTCCCTACACCAGCGCCCCGCCGCTGTCCCACACCCCTAATGCCGACTTCCAGCCTCCCTATTTCCCCCCGCCCTACCAACCTATCTACCCCCAGTCGCAAGATCCTTACTCCCACGTCAACGACCCCTACAGCCTGAATCCCCTACACGCCCAGCCGCAGCCGCAGCACCCGGGCTGGCCCGGCCAGAGGCAGAGCCAGGAATCTGGGCTCTTACACACACACCGGGGGCTACCCCACCAACTGTCGGGCCTGGACCCTCGCAGGGACTATCGGCGGCACGAGGACCTCTTGCATGGCCCTCACGGGCTCGGCTCCGGGCTCGGGGACCTTCCGATCCACTCCTTACCTCACGCCATCGAGGACGTCCCGGTAAGAGGCGGTGCAGGCCGCGGGAGGGAAAGCAGCCCTAGGCTCACCTGCCCTCTGGGAAGCTTCGTGGAGCCCAGGCCCTGAGGGCCTTGGTTTTCCTCAATAATAGTTGGGGGTGAGGGTGAGACTCACTTAAACAACCGAATTTTGAAATTAAAAAGTAATTGAGAACAATGCTTCCTGGAGCTCGCTCAACAATGCCTGGGTCACCATTTCCAACCGACACAAATAAATCAGGAGATTGTCACCCTTCAGGTAGCTTCTCTCCGAGGAGGCGGTAAACTGTGTGGATCGAGGGAGAATCTAATTCCACTGCTGAAAGTGTCGTGAGGGATTTCTCGCTGTTCCAGGAAAGAGGTTAAATTTAACCTAAAGAGCTCCCCAAATGCGCTCACAAAGTAAAAGTATAGGAGACTTAGGGAAAGGCCCTTGAACCGGTTTTTATAAGCATCAGTAAAGCCTAAAACTTATGCCTACCCTATCCTGATCAAAGGGACATAAGTAGCAAATCCAAGCACGGGGACATTAAAATGCAGCTTTCTTCTCTTCCTGGGGGTGCTAAGTGGTGACCTCATAAATCATTAGCTAGGTTCCCAACGCCTATCAGAATCTGCTACACTGCATATTCAATTAAATGTTTGGAGACTATTGGGTGCTGTGTGGAATTCTAATTCAGTCATCAATAAATGCAGTTTAAAATGATTGCTAAATAAACAGGGCCTTAGCACATGGACTACTTAGGATGTAACCCAGGCTATTGATAATTTGAAAATACTTTTTAAAATTAAATTGCAACAGCATCTCAGCCTCAGCTCTATAAATTTATGACTTTCTAACAATCTTCCTGAAATGGAGTGTGTGTGTGTGTGTGTGTGTGTGTGTGTGTGTGTGTATGGCTTCTGTTAAAGGTGCTTTTCTTTGGAAAGGAAATGTATCTGGATGTGATTTTTGCTAAAATGCTATTTCAAATTACTACATCAAATATAGCAGTGGTATGTCTGTTGACAGTTTAATGATTACTGAATTAGATTGTAAGGAAAACGGGCCACATGAACTTACCTGATTGCCTGGCGGATTTAAAACATTCTTGAAGTTCTACAGGAAAATAGAAAATTTATTACCTCTCTCATTTAGTCCAGTTAATCACTGAAATTTGTTGGTTATGCTTAACAGCCTTCCAAGGAACACAGAAAGCAGGCGTTTGGTCCAATGCAAGGCTTAGTAAGCTCTGTGTGTGTGAGTGTGTGTGTGTGTCTTCATATTTACATGCTTTTAGAAAGTGATCCTTTGTGAATTTGAGGCAATATTTTATATATAAAAAAGTAATTTTGAATAGAACTAGAAGTTATGGTGAATTTAGTTAGAGAGTCTCTGAATCTTTTCTTTGCCTGTTCTTTGAAAACACTCAAATCACAAAATAATGTCTTAAGCTTTGGAGCTACCCTGCATTGGACATGGGTCTACTTTTGCAAAAATGTCCCATGGCTGGTGGGAATTCTTGATGCCTGTGTGGTAACTCTGTGGTGAAATTGGTCAGTAGGAGAAATTAACCAAATGATCACAGGAAAACCAGTGCTCTTCTCACCCTCCCCCACCTTTCAAGGGAAAAAAATATTTCAAAGGAATTTGGGTCAGGAAAAGGGTTGTTTTCAATGTTCTCATTGCTGCCACAGTTAACTTTTAATAAGAATGACTGCTAAATATTTAAGAAAAATCAAGTCAATGGTGAAAATTATTTAATCATTAATATCTCAGTGGGGTTTTAAACTTAACAGTCTTCCCTGTATGGACAAGGTCTAGCTAGAAATAACAGAAATAAAAGTATTATACCACAGTACATTTACTTTATGGGTTTAGGGTGCATGCATAAAGGGATCATATTTCCCCATATAGTTAAAACACAAGAACTGCAGCAGTAGTCATTTCTGAACATTTCTCAATTTAATTATACTTAAATCCAGAAGCACTTTAGGCAAGTTACAAATGAGAGCATTGAGTGTAATAAAACCTGTAATAAAGCAAGTTAGTACCATCCACCCGGAATCATTGCGATCAGGCACAATTAACAGGAGCATAAATCCAAGACAGAATGGAAAGTGTTCGAATCAGTATTATTGTTGGACAAAGACTAGAGAAGGAAGTAATAGTTTTTTAAATGGCAATGCCTGTGCTTGGTAACGATTGCGAAATCCTCTATCTCAGCAGCCCTGGTGCTAATTTGTAAACACAGCCAGACATTATATTGCCTGTCAGTTTCTGCATTAGAAAACATGATTTCATTTTACTTTCTAATCACGTTTTGATTCTAGCTTACACCCACGTATACCCATCCATCTGTGAGTGAGTGAGAGAGAGAGAGAGAGAGAGAGAGAGAGAGAGAGAGAGAGAGAGATGGTGGTGAGACCCATACTGCTGCTGGACAACAGGAGAGCAGCCTCAAAGGGTTTTTTGTTCCTGATATTTCCACATTCCTGCCATATCTACTGCGGGCAGCAGTCTTTTAAAAATTATTTCTAGCTTTCCTTAAGTGAAGGTGTGTGTGTGTGTGTGTGTGTGTGTGTGTGTGTGTTCGTGCTTTGTCGAATTACCTACAGGGTTTCCAACAGTCTGCAGTTCTCCCGCCCCGGTCCTTTCTATTGTGTTTGCTTGGCTTTGGCTGCCTCCACACCGGGATCCCTGAGGTTTCAAGCTGCTGAAAGGTGCCACACTAAAGCTAGGTGCATTTCTAAAGGTCGAACTGACTGTAAAAAAAAAAAAAAAAAAAAAAAAAAAATTAGGAACTCTAGAACTTCATTTGATTTTCAAAGAAAGTTTTATTCTCCACCCCATCCTCTTCAATGTGGATTATCTGCTGGGGGAGGAGAAATGGGCTGTGGGTGTACAGTGAAACCTCTTGAGTTTTAAAGCTCCAAATTCAGTAAGCCAAGATAAGATGTTTATATATAAATGCCATGGGGGAGGAGGAGGGAGCACTCCCCTCCTCCACCCTCCCCTCCCCCACCTTGCAGCGAATATTCATTTCCTTTTGTTTTGATTATACACTTACATTCATGTGTATCCTTTTGTTGCAGCATGTAGAAGACCCGGGTATTAACATCCCAGATCAAACTGTAATTAAGAAAGGTAAGCCATTTCCTTCTGCATTCCAAGCGTGTCCTTACAGGCAGAGTGCTATTTAAAAGAACTTACAGGACTGTATTTATTATTTTTCAAATAGGATTTCCTAAAGGCTCAGAATTAGCAAATAGATAGGCATAGAAGAACAGTGCTTAACAAACCAGCTTTCAGGACCTTGGTAATGGCAACAGGCTAGCTTTGTTCTAATCGGGATTTCAGCATTGAATGTAGTTTAATGATATTTGCACAGTGAAATGTGCAATAGTTGACCTGATTTGGAAGTGGCATTTCAATTTGGAAATAGTCTCATAGTCAATTGTGTGCAGTTAAAGGCCATGAGGGTTAAAAAAGTGTATCAAGCTGAAATAATACAAATAATTTAATATTAATAAAAAGTCAGATTGAAAAAAACACGCATTCTATAAGGGGAAGACAACTTTCGAGATCTCTGTTTTAGTTTCTAGTCTCTTGATTGAGTGTCAAGGCTTTAAAACTTGAATTAGGTTAGCAAAAATTTAGCATTTGTTTAAAATTAGCATCTTGAAGATGCCACTGTTGACCTATGTATATAGAAAAGAAATGGTTAGAAAGATGTTACATAATTTGCATGGGTTTATCATCTGCATTGTGCCTAGTGGGTAGAAATAAAGTTTCCTGTGTTAAATGCAGTAGCAGTACTTTTGTTGTTATGGTGGCAGGCACTTGATTCTAGGCACCACCAGAGGACGATGCTATATGAAACTGTTCTCATTTCTAACCCCAATCAGTATATTGTTAGCTAGTTTAAAGTTTCATTTTTGCATCTGTGAAATCTTCGTCATGTCAAATTAGATGTGTAAGGGATAAATCTTAAGAGGTACTCTTTCCAAGTCGACGTGATAATTGGCTCTTTTATTAGTAATCTCTCTCGAGTTCGTTTAACTCCTATTGTCTCTATTAGCCTCCCCAGACCTATTAATGTCACAAGTGATCTATCCAAAACCTAGAGCCCCTCACCTCCCCATACATCTAGAATATCCCCATTTAAGAAAAAAAATATGAGAAGAGCTATGATGAGACTATGCATATTATTATGTCTCCGCGTGAAATTTTAAGATACAAACGCTTTGAGCTTAAATGGTTATGGATGCATCTGAATTACATTGGTGTTAAGAAATGAATTTGTTTTCTAACAATGGTAGATCCAACAATGAAGAGCTTATGGTTTTAACTGATTATATATCCTAACCCCCACCCCTTTGAAGGGGCTTAGACAGACAGGGTTCATTTAGTATTTGCTCAACAAAAGGATGCATTCCTAATATTCAACTGTAGGCCTATTCTTGAGTCCCGTACATGGGCTTGGAATGAGCTCCAAAGCCTGAGTGTCTTTCAAATGGAACATAAGGGTCTATTGATGAAAAGACGGACGTGTAGTGTGTGACAACAGAATCCACCACTTGCTAGCTAACTGAAATGTTCATTTACTGGCTGCTGCAGCCATCGAAACTGTCGGCTGGTTTTAACAGCAATTTCTTTCGGCACTGAGCCTTTCGTCCGCAAAACCCCGACTACACCAACCCTGCCTCGGGTTTGCACATAAAACCCATTCGCTGTCTCCCTAAACCCGAACTCCTGCATCACTCCGGAGTCCTCAGAGAGCCCAGGGGGTCGCGACAGCATCAGCCATCTCTAGACAGCTTGCAGCAAGGGTGAGGGCAGGAAGCCGCCTCGGGATTCCTGAGCTGAGCAGCGTTCGGTCGGTCCGCCCCCCACATGCGTCCGCATCTGTCTTCGCAGGCCCAGTGTCCCTGTCCAAGTCCAACAGCAATGCTGTCTCCGCCATCCCTATCAACAAGGACAACCTCTTCGGTGGCGTGGTGAACCCCAACGAAGTCTTCTGTTCAGTTCCGGGTCGCCTGTCGCTCCTCAGCTCCACCTCGAAGTACAAGGTCACGGTGGCGGAAGTACAGCGGCGCCTCTCACCACCCGAGTGTCTCAACGCGTCGCTCCTGGGCGGAGTACTGCGAAGGTGAGGCTCGGCCCTGCCCCGCCCCGCCCCGCCCCGCCCCACCCGGCCCCGCCTCACCCATCCCCACGAACGCGGCCTCAGTGCGCCTGCGCCGGGACAGTAGCGCTCCTGCACGCAGGCAGAGAAAGGGGCGGGGAGAAGAGAGAGTGGCTCTTTGTGGGCGTGGCCGAAGGCGGGATGAAACGACGCGCCTGCGCACTCGGGGGACTCTGCTGTCTGCAGCACGCAGGCGCAGTTTTCTCCACCTGGGGCTCAGTCCCAGCCTTGGCAGCAGTGGGGCGCAATGCTGCTGCCTTTTTCCTGGTTACGCACAGGTTACAAGCTCAGAAAAGCTTCTGATCTCCTTTGCCTTACTACACTGTAGGGTCTCTGGTAGGAACCGGGTGCTCTTGAGTGGAGGTTTAACAGACAGGTTTTCAAGTAAAGGAAGAGAGTGACTTCTGATTGTTGCATGCCTCCCCATCCCTGGTTTCTGGCACCTCCTGCCAGAAGGCACCCCTACTCCCCACCCCAGTCTCAGTACCAGAGGTTCTAACTTTTGACGTTCTGGTTTGCTATGATGTGTGACAGGCAGTGTGCCGTGTACATTTCCAGTTTCCGTTCATTATGTAGTGGCTCAGGAACTGCATCCATTAACATAGGAGTCTCACCTCTCTGAAGTGAGTGAGTCCTTTTTTCACAAGGGCCAGGGAGGTAGTCTAAAGAGAGAAAATTCTCAGAGCAGTTGTGCTTTTAGGGTTCTATCCAATAGTGTGAGTTGTAGGCCTAGTGTTAAATTCGGCCACATAGTTTGTCCCTTACTCTCCTCTCTATAAAAGACCGGCAATTCATTGTCTAACTTTATTCCTGTATCTTAATACTCCTCAGTTGAGCCTTGGTGGGTACAGCCCACCTACATACTCTTAAGAGTGTTCTGCAGAGTTAAACCAGCGACTCTCCTCGTTTACTGCCACAGATCTTTCTCTGCCCTCTGCTTTTTCCTCCCCTTCCCCCATCCCCAATATTGGAGACTGCTTACCTATGGGAGTATAATCCAATCCACACAATTAAAGACCCACTTGAGTAGGGAATAAAATCTGAAATTAATTAATTTGCTGTTTTATTTAAACAATTTATCTTAACCACTTTCTGATTATGGGAGTCTATTTAGACATCTATTTAGAAGTGCCTCCACTGTCTCTGAAATCAGGGAAATTTTCGAAGGCTGATATCAGCCATCAGCCTTTTGACATTTCCAGTTACGCTCCTGACATGGCCTGTAAACAGTTGTCGAGGAGCATTTCCCATTGGGACCAAAGCCAGGACATGAAATGTGAGCGTGATGATAAGTTTGGTTACTGGCAACAACCTAACAGCAGATCTTGTGAAGACAAATTAAAGACCCCCCTGTGCTTTGCTGTGATTGTAGCAACAGGGAATATACACAGTTATCAGTGAACCTCAAGAATCCTCCAACTCTAGCCATCAGAACTGTGTGGGAGTGTGTGTGTGTGTGTGTGTGTGTGTGTGTGTGTGCCTTCTTCAGAGAGCTGAAAATGAAAAGCTCTCAAACTGCCACAATAGTCACAATGACAACTGAACACAGTGGGTGCTTTACAATTTACCATGCCTTTCTCTCCTATGATCTTCCTGTACAGTTCCTTCTTGCTCTCCCTTCCCCTGCCTTGGGACCATGCCCCTCGGTTTTAAAGAACACATTTTAAAAAGTGTTCAGAATGACTTTGATGTGACACAGATAAAGCCAATTTTTTCTACATCCCTGCCTCCCTGTGTTTCTGAAACAGAGCGAAGTCTAAGAATGGAGGAAGATCTTTAAGAGAAAAACTGGACAAAATAGGATTGAATCTGCCAGCAGGGAGACGCAAAGCTGCCAACGTTACCCTCCTCACGTCACTAGTGGAAGGTAAGCAGATCTGTGTGCTAACTAGAAGGAAACTGTCAACCTGGGGGGAAATGGATAGTAGTACCTCGTAGCCGGATGTTTGAGTGTGTTGTGTCCTTTGGGTGGCTTCACCTTTCCATGGAATGTAGCTATAACTGGAAGTGAACAGAATTTGGGATGCCAAGGAAAAACAAGAAGCAAAACAAAATAAAACAAAAGATTCCAAGCCTGTTTGAATAGCCTCCTGCTTCTGTGTTCTTCTTCCTCTCTACGGCAGACTTGCCTTGCCCTCGAACAAATTTGACCTAAACAGTGCAAAAATTTAAGACCTACACATTCCCCAGGTTCCTGTCTCCTCTAAGGAACTCAGCAGTAAATCACTTAAGTTATTCTGACATCTGCATTTGAGAAATGCGTGACCATTACTTCCTGAATTAATTTGGGAATCTCTGACCTGCATCCTGATTTAAGACTGTCCTGAAAGCTCAGGGTTAAAAGCCCCTGGAGGTTGCCCATACACATACTTCCTACCTCTTGTTAGCATTGTGTGTCTTCTCTCCAGGCGGGGAAGAAAGTGAGCAAGTTTAGAATCTGGGTTGTTTGATACAGAAAAAGAAGAATCAGACACATCGTAAAAGAGTTTTTTATGCCCCCCTTTTTCCTTTTAGCACACACAGTCTTGTAAAGTCCTTAAGACAAAAAGCCATCCTGGCCAGCTATCCAAAAGCTGTCACCAGAGTCTGCTCAGTCACATTCCTGCTTCCTAGATTCCTAACTTCTGATACTCAGTTCATTTAAGGTTGGGAATCAGAGTTGGGATGGATGCATGGCTCTCCTTTGTGTCTTGTTATATCTCACATTAATAGAAAAATAAAAAGATGGTGATTTATTCCCAGGAAGACCGAAAACTAGCACTTATATTTTAATGAGGCATAATTTATTTGCATAGTGCATGCGGAGGGGGGGAGATGTTGCCATGGAACCTAAGAATCTGAAAGTTTCTAGAAATTATCTGAAACAATGTTTTGAGGAGGAATTCTATGATTTCTGGGTGTTCAATGGTGTTGAAGGTGACGATAAGGTAACTTAAAAAAAATCCATTGTTTAGGGCCAGAAATTCAAACCCAACAACATTATGTTAAAATGATGGTAGGGTATAGAGACCCCACTATTTATATCCTACTCCCCAAATGATATGCCAGAAAAATGGTGGTGGAAGCTGAGGGTGGAGCCTGAGGCATTGGTCTGGGTCTGGGGGTTGAGTGATGCAGTGGGGAGGCAGTTTCTGGAGAACTGTTATTGTTTGTGATCCGCTCCATTTTATGGAAACAAGCTCTGCAGAGAGGGCTTTGATGCTCTAATTGGCGCATGCGTTCTTCCGGAGCTGGAGCTAATGGCAGGAAGCCCTGCAGTAAAAACCAACTGGTTCAGGAAATTAAAACCAAAGATTCGAAAATCAACAACACAGACAGACTCAGTGGAGTGACCCTCAAATCCTCTTGGCTAATCGGCTTGGATGAACAGATAATTGTATGTGATCAAGTTAAAATGTAAACTCTCTCGGTTGTTCCCTTGCTGAAAAGCTCAAGGAGTGACTAGGAAACAGCACCGATGAATGGGTGTGTTGATAGGTGTGAGGTTGGCACAGGGCAGCCATTTTCAAACAGAAGGTGAGGAAACATCAGTCAGGGATGGGTAGGTAGGAGGTGATGGGAGAGATTAATGTTTTCAAACCCTCTTGGCCTGGTAAGCTGGCTTGGCAGTTTTACCGATGAGTTTGTTCTCTAGATCTCATGGAGAAGAAGAAAAGTCTAAAGTAAGGAAACAAGTGGCTTTTGTTCCTTCCAACTTTTGGTGAAGGAAGTTAAGGGGGATGGGGGTGGAGAGGAAACTTTGATCCCAATTCCATGGTTTTCTGGCCCTTACATCTCTCCTCCACCTCTTGCCAGGAGAAGCCGTCCACCTAGCCAGGGACTTTGGGTACGTGTGCGAAACTGAATTTCCTGCCAAAGCAGTAGCAGAATTTCTCAACCGACAACATTCCGATCCCAATGAGCAAGTGACAAGAAAAAACATGCTCCTGGCTACAAAGTAAGGCATTTACCTCTGCAGGGTCTGGACTGTTCACTGTCAAAAGAAACAAAAATGATCTCATGCCATCTTTCCCTCTTCCTTTCTTGGTTGATCAGCTTTGTTGTGAATACTGAAATCAGGGTACTGGACTATAAGTGAGCGCAGTCTGTATCAAACAGGAAACAGAGTGGGATTGTCAGTGTGTTTCCTGTGTTCTTCCTCAGGCCTATCTCTTTTTGTGTCAACTTTTAAATGAATGCGGGTGTGTGTGGTTTGCAGCCTGGGCTTCACTGAAAGAGTATGGATTTGTGACGTTGTTGTTTCAGAAAAACCAGAATCAAATCCTCAAAGAGCTGCCAACCAGGCTTGCCTAGGTTTCCTCACTCTCACTATGTCCTGAAAGGCAAAGATTAAGCCCAGGCCTACAAAATGTGCCATCCAGAGACAGGTCTTCCCAGTTTCCATTCTCTCTCTCTCTCTCTCTCTCTCTGTGTGTGTGTGTGTGTATGAGAGAGACACTCAGAAAGAGACAGAGACAGAGTTAAGTAGTTATACTACAAGGTTTAGCTAACTGGCAAGCTATCAGCTGGCTTTCAAGATGGCCCAAGTTATATTCCCATTGGTGCCTGGGCTAAATTGACTTCTCTAGGTTGTAAAGAAAATGACTGTCTTGATATGTTTGCTGGAAATTAAAAGGCTTGTTTAGAAGTCCTCAATTATCCAAAGCTGGTGTCACCGGAGGGCACTGCAGCAGAGAGTTGAGAGGCTGGGGCCTTGGGTGGGACAGTTTCTGGCCTAGTGACAGGCTTCCTCACCCTTTCCCCTTCCCCCCTTCCCCGGTGGGCTATAGCCACCTCAGGACTGCCTCTGCTAAAGCTGGCTCTCAGGACCAGTCAGACTTCCTGTGTGCTGAGGTTACTTTCTCTATGGATCTCTACATTATTCTTTGAGACAGTCTCTGTCACTGACCCCAGAGCTCACTATTTAGGCTAAAGTGGCTGTTGGGCAAACCACTGGGATTTCTGTCTCTCTCATCCAACGCTGGAGTTAGAGACACAAACCTCCAAGCTGAACTTTTACATAAGTTCTGGGGATCCAAAGGCAGGTCCTTGTGTGTGTGGCCAAGTGTGAGTTCCCTCCCCCGGGTTTGCTGTTGTTTTTAATAAGTAAAGTTTATCTTTCTGCCTAAATTCAAGCCTCATCTAGTTTGAGGGTGAATGAGAGGAGACCCCATTCCACCAGCTGTTACTGTGGTTCCTTTAGGGGTGTGGGGAGCAGGCTCTGATGATGTTTTGAAGAACAAGTCTGACATTTCTAGGAATCTGAAGAGGGATACTTGTGTTTTTGACTTCCGGTGTCACTTTTCTTTGTGTTCATTCAGCCTGTAAAAACGCTTTCCTGTGTTCAGGGTGTTTGCTGTGAGTGAGAAAGGTGTAGGCAGAAGTTTGTCAGGTCTGAGGGCTGGGGGTGGGGAGACAAGGGGAGGTCTTTTTTGCAGTAGTAAGGGTATTCATTTAAGGGCGGAGAGTTGGTTTAGAAGTGACAGGCTTTATTATTCTGAGTGGCTGGCCTTGGGTCCTGAGGGGATGGGGGGAAGGTAGGTTGCGGGGCAGAGGTAACTGCAGGGAGCGAAGGTTTCTCACTGCCACTAAGGCCTGATGGGAGCTTTCACTTCTTTCTCTCTTCCGCTGCAGACAGATCTGCAAAGAGTTCACTGACCTGCTGGCTCAGGACCGATCTCCCTTGGGGAACTCGCGGCCCAACCCTATCCTGGAGCCTGGCATCCAGAGTTGCTTGACCCACTTCAACCTCATCTCTCATGGCTTCGGCAGCCCGGCGGTGTGTGCAGCGGTCACCGCCCTGCAGAACTATCTCACCGAGGCCCTCAAGGCCATGGACAAAATGTACCTCAGCAACAACCCCAACAGCCACACGGACAACAGCGCCAAAAGCAGTGACAAAGAAGAGAAACACAGAAAGTGAGGCTCTCCTCCCACCCCGCCCCCGCCCGCCTCACCGGCCAGCGTCCCACTCGCCCCTCCCCCACCCGGCAGGTGACAGCTCCGGGACCAGCCACTCCTACTGCTGCTGCTACTCTGCGCTGCCGCGCCGCCCTTCGTCCTCCGGAGTCCTCCGGATTGCTCTCTCGACTGCCAGTGGGGCAGCCGCTGCCTACTCAGCGCCTTGCCTCAACTTCCCCGTCAGCACCAACACCCCCTTTACCCTCGTGTGGAGCCTAAGAGAACAGAACAGGTCGTGAAGCCAGCAAAGAAAAGTTCTGTCGCGTTTGTGAACCTTTTTTTTTTTTTTAAAATCAAATCAACAAACATTAAAACTTTTTTTTTTTTAAAAAAAGGACGTTAAAAAAATTAAAAAGTATATGAGCTTCATGGGACTAACTCATCGCCTTCCCTTGCATACTTCAGATTGTAGCCATACTTAAAAAAAAAGGCAAAGAGGATAATGACATTTTTTATCAGTATTGTGAATAAACTTGAACACAAATACAGAAGTTCTATGTCCTGTCTTCAGTTGTAGAAGTTGTCTCTGCAAGGTACAACCCACCCACTTGAACTTCCTCTGATGACACAATCCACAATTCTATAAGGGAATCAGTGTTCACGTCTCTGTATATATTTATTTATGTGTAATTTAATGGGATTTGTAAATATGGTGAGTCTGTTTTAAACCTTTTTTTTATTTATCTGGTGATCTCGTTTACCTCCTGTTTAGTGGGCTTTGGATCGTCCCTATTAGTTCTTCATGTGGTTTTACTTAGAAATCCAAGGTTTGGGTAATCCCCCTCCCCCTTTCTGGAATTCATGGATTTAGCCCCGTGGTAGCATGTTAATGATGATGATGAAACAGCCAAACAAAACATTTTTTTAAGGTAAAATAAAAATTTATATATAATTAGTATTACATTTAGCTTTTCATTGAACTGACAGGGAAAAGAAATCAGTGATATTGGGACACTGGAAAAAAATTTCTTAAACTGGAGTGATTTGATAATCCTTCTATGGTATCATGGGGAGAAAAATAAAGTTTATTTGAGTTCACTGTCCTCCCTGAAAAGCATCCTCTGAGCAATAAATGAATATTGTCTTTAAACCAAGGGTTAGGGATTTCTCTGCTCTCTCTCTTCTCTCTCTCTCTCTCTCTCTCTCTCTCTCTCTCTCTCTCTCTCTCTCATTCTCTGTTCAACTTTAAGTATTTAGGACCACCTGGTATTCTGTGTCTTCACTGGACACCTTGGAAACAGTTCTAGATGTACCGTGTTCAGTTGCTCTGGCAGTAGCCTCCATGCCTGTCCATGTATCACAGTCCTTTGTTGCCCAGATAAATAAATATTTGATGCGCTTTATGTCGATTTTTTTTTTTTTATTCAGTGGCTGTCTTTACCCAGGCGTATTTTTGTTCTTGGCAGTATTTTTTATTCAGTATGGTTACAGTAATTGAGTTTAACTCTCCCTTGGCAATTGCTCTTTGCAATAAGCAGCTGAACCCATTGCTTCCCTCAAGTATAATAAAAACTTACTTTCAACTTGGAGTTCAGAGCAGGGTATCATTTAGATATTCCACTGAGTCTGTATTCAGACAAACGACCCAATAAAGCCCGATGTATTCTTTTGGATAAAAGATTGTTTGTACTGCTAAAGAAATGACATACTATCGCTTCCTGACTGGGAGCATTAACTTTATTATTAAAAAAATAAAGTTTTATTTTATTTATGTTGATCCTTTAGGTTTTCATTTGCATCCTGGAAGCCAAACTATTAAACCCTCAGCATTAAACGTTAGAAATGACAGATCTGGTGGTGAGTGGAGTAAGAACGGAAGAAGCTCTCCTCCCTGACTGACTCCAGAATCTGTCTCTGAAGAGAACAGAGATTCAAATGATTTGTTCATTAGTACAAGGAAGATGGCCATTTCAGTCTTGTTTGCTTCGGCTTTTATGGTTCAAGCTAACTTCCATTTTTCTAGGAGGAGAAAACGGAAGGTGGCAGAAATACCCTGGAAATGCAGAAAGAGAGGCCAGATGCCCCATTTGCTTTAATAATTCATCTAGAGATGAATTCACTACTGGAGCCAGTAGAGGGGAGAGGCAAAGTAGGTGGATCCCTAGAACTTTTGACACCCCTGCCCCCACCCCAAATGCAGGCACACCCAAACCCCTTTCTACCTTTACTGGCTCCTCCTAGGACCTTTTAGAAACACAAAAGTCTCCAAAGTGGGGTAGAGATGGTGGGGGAGGGCTGCCCATGCAAACCTTCCCAATCTGTCTTCTACAATAACAGGACTGCTCAGGGGAAAGGAAGGACCTTCATGCACAGGAAGATAGCGAATCCAGGGCTTTTTGTAAATGGAATTTGTAATTCTTTGCCTTGAAAGTAAGGTGGCTCTTTATTTTGATTTAACTTATGGCTTTGTTATTATTATTATTTTAACAAAGAAACGGAGGTTGGCTAGCAGGAAGGCTTAAAGAAAAGCTATGTAGGTAGGCATGCTGAGAAGGGCTGGACTTGTGGTCCTGGGCTTTGGCATGCTGGAAGACTGAGAAGGCAGAGCATCGATGTGTCCCCTTTGCAGCCTTTCCCTTTCTGATCTCCTTATGGAAGGCAGTGTAAAATCAATCTCCACAAACCAACAAGAGTTGGTGAGGTCTAAATTCTATTTTCCAAAGCCAGAGAATTCATAACAATGGTGGGTTGGAAAAAAAAAAAAAAGGAATTCAGATGGAAAGTGTATTCTCAGAACGCAGTGCAGCAATTGTTTTTTAAAGCGGTTATTTATTATTTCCTAGAGAGACTGGTTAACTGTAACGTAGATGTACTAAAATAATGAGGCGAATGGACCCTAACTGTACATACTGTTGACGGAAATGAAATGCACATGTAGTCGTAGCAGGTGAAGTGAAGCATTGTCTATCAGGACCTGTTCTTCTTGGCTGCATCCCAGATTGTGGGGGGTAGGGGGACCCTAACCTCAGGCACAATAGCATTCGTAAACTACCATACAGTGCCCATCTTTCTCCAATGACACATAAATGCTCATTTTAAAATGAGAACAATCTTATTAAATACTATTCGTTCATATCTGGATTTACAGATGCTTGTTACATTGGAAAACCTGAGCCCAATATAATCTTTGCATGCCAAGAAAGATGGAAAGGAAATAGTGGCTGGGACAGGAAAAGGTAAAAAATAAACAATGGTTTTCAAATGCAGAGAATCAGTGATTTGATTCTATGGTTGGGCTAATAATATTGCCGCTGTTTTTAAACAGCATTAAAAGGAGTTATGTGCAGTTTAGGTGAGTGGGGATGCAGGAGATGATAATCAAAAAAAATTTTTTTTTAAGTTCAGCTAACCAAGGGCTATGCGAATTTTGGCTTTTTCTGTTGTAACTGATGCATAGTCTCTCAAACATGTGGGGATTGCTTGATGGGTCAAGTGTTTATATACTAACAACAAAGATTCTCTTTGGATTAAACCAGATCAAGATACATTGCTGAATTATAAAGATGCTTGCCAGGCTCTGCTAATTACCATTCCCAATTCTTATGGAAACACAATGTTCTTTCTAGGAGGCTAGTCAGAGTCACCCCCTCTTAAACTTCAACACCCTTTAAAAATCACAATCCAACCCATTCCTCCCCAAAATCGAATATTAATACGATTTGTGTTCTTGATGGAACTACCATCAGGACCGCAATGCCCCGCAGCTGAAATAATATTTAACATAGAAGGGATTTGACATTTGAGAAGTCAGTGGCTTGAAATACCCAGTTGTACTTAGCTAATTCAGTCCTTAACCTCTGGTTTCAAATAAATCAATTACAGTCGATTCCACTTCAGTTCAGAAGTGCAGAGGGTTTTAGTTAATTGAATACATTTTATTCACTTGCTAGGAATATTCATTTATCAAAATTCCAAATTTAATGTGCATTTCTTTACAACTCAGGTTGTGTTAGATTGCACAATCAAATCCAGTTTACCTGGATTTCCCCCCAAATCCCCCTCAAAATTCAAATTTTATCTACTCTGAAAAAGAATGCCTCCCAGTTCTTTCAACCCAAAGTATTTTCACAATAATTCTGTGTCAGGCAGGAGAGTTCCCTCATAAAGGAAAAAAAAAAAAAAGTCATGTGGTCATTAGCCTTGTTCTAAGTTTAAATAGGTTAAAAATAGAGCTGGATTAATTCATTTTTAAAGTGTAGACTTGAAATTAAAAAAATAATAACCTGCATGGTTTCTATTAGAGATGTACTTTGCTGGACAGGTACACAGGATTTTGTGCTCTTAAAGCCACAAGCTACTTTCTTAAGTCTGGCTCTTCCTTTGCCTCCCACCCTAGGGCTTTTTAGAAGTGCATGGATAAATAGGAACAGTTAAGCAAAGCAGTACCATTGCATGTGCCCAAATGAAGTTGTGCTTTAAGCAGATATTGATGTATGCAGTGTTTTATATTTATTGTTTGCAGCATCCTGCTGGCAGCCATTTACTCTTTGGAAAGGAAAGGGGTTAATTAGCGTCATTATCAATCACTAATGCTTGCCTAACGTGTCCAAAGAATAATCAAGTTAGAAGAGGGCATGAAGCCAACAGCTGCTTCAGCCCAGTTACAGATCTTTTAAGCCACTCAGTGATGGGGTGGAGGGGAGGCTGAGTTGGGTAGAATCTTCATTGCCTGGGTAAAAGGGCTATAAAAATCAGGTCAACTCACTAGAGATCTGAGAGGCAGAACTAACAACACAAATAGCCAGCATTTTTATCCTCTGAGTTACAGGTGCAGAGATTGCTGCCACTGAGGCAAGACAATTGAAATTTGCTCTTTTTTCAAATTTGATTATCCAAAGTGGAGACTTGAAACAGATCCATGTTTCCCTATTGTTAACTGCTGGGTGGGAAGGGAGAGGGAGGAGACAAAGGAAGGAGGGACAGAGAAAAGATAATCCAGGAACACAAGAGTCAACTCCAAGTATCAGTCAACCACTCCATCCTAGGAAAATAAAATATTGAGCAAGTGACAGCATCTGTCACACCTTTGCATCCTGTCTTAGGATGTGTTGGGATACCTGTCCTTGTAACTTTCAACAAACCATTTTTTTTCTACACTAAACTTGGCTCAGTAGCTAAGCTGTACAATAGATGTCACCTCAGCTTCCTGTTCTTAATGATACTGTCCTCTCTTTGACCCATCTGGGACTAGAAAGCATTTCCCTCTCGAGTATTCCTTCCAGGAGAAGTTCATCTTTAATAACACCTAGGACCAAGTTAACCATGAGTCAGAACTAAAGGTGTTATCAATGATCAGAATTGGGTTAATTGCCTCTGACGGTAGGGATGGACTAGGTCAGCATAGACAAGTTATAAACAAGTGAGCAGTACAACCGAATGAAACATTAGTGTATGGATATAGATCAGACACATTTCCCAACCAAATAATGGTATCTCCAAAGACATAATTGACATTGTCCCAATGGACTGCGGAGTTGTCTGCAGAGTAAGAAAGGACTGTGCCGACCTGGAAAGCTGTGAAATTTGGGTATGTGAAGAGTTCAAGGTTTAAAACAAGAAGCCTTGCTGTGTGTAAAAAGGAGGGAAGTGGGTCCTAGGAAGAGTTGGGGAGGAGGTCTCAGAAACAAAAACTTTGTGTTGTTCATATGCAGGATTGTGCTTTTAGTTTGTCTTACACAGCAGGAAGGGAGCAGAGGCAGCTTAGTTTTCACGGAGCTGGTTTCTTTCTGAACAAAACAGCCATGCTCATGTTGCTGGAGTGAGCTCTGGACTTGCAGAAAGCTAAGGAGCTGAAGCTTCCATACTGAGGGCTGTCTCTCCCTCCCTGCCCCTTCTGGTAAGTCTGATGATCCTGAACTCCTTAGGTTGACTTTCCGTTTCCTCATTGTGTCTTAGGAATGGGGATGTTTCCGATAGCAAAGAAGGCTTGTCTTTTCCATTACCTCTTCTTTTTCTAAAGTGACTCAGATCATGCTGTGATCTCTACGGAAATCAAGATTTTTTTATTTTTTTTTTTAAGCTGAGGGGGTAACTCGGTGGTAGAGCACTTGACTAGTGTTGGGTGTACTTTTGCAGCCCCTCAAAACCAAAACCAGACAACGACAACACAGACAGTCTTTTGAGTTCCAATAATAATCTTAAACACAAATGGTCCAAATGAGAGCAGCCAGCCTCTGAGTGATCCCATCCATTGGGCAGAAGTTCCAAGTCAATTCAGATTCTCAGCTTCTACCAGTCTGAAGCCTGGGCCGCTGTTTTTGTCTTGGAACGGAGAGTACCCAGAATTCTCTAGATCATCACTCTTTAAAAATCCAACGTGACCTGGGGATGTGGAACACACACACACACACACACACACACACACACACGGTCAAACTAAATTTAGCTAATACAGCTTAAAATATTTTTTTTTTCCTGAGGCACCGAGTTAATGCTAGGATCAAATTTCCGTTTGCTTTGTCAACCACCAAATCCTATTTCAGGATGCCCCTTGTCTTTTTTGGAGCTCCAAGTCTGGGCTGCACTTTTGTCTACAGCAGGGAGGGAATCAACCAGGGAGGATGTGGCGGGGGCAGCAGCGGCGCCCTGTGCACCCCCTGACGAGGTTTTATTCAGCCTTCCAAGGACCCTGCCTACTGAAAAGGCATTTCTTCAGCTGAAGTCAGCCCCACCCCACCCACCCTGCTTAGAGCCCCTGGTATTGGGAGCAATTCACAACTTGATTTTGTTGGCCCAGAGTTGGAGGTGCAGCGCCGGCGGGAGGTTTGAGTCCTACTTGGGGTGCCAATGGGGCTAGGGAGAGACTATGTTGGGGCTCCGAGGGCAGCTAGAGTTAAGGGAGTTCTGGGCGGTAGCCACTGCCACCTGCGTCCAGGTTAGATTCAATTAAACTGAAGCACAGGTCTGAGAAAGAGCGACTCCGTCACCTCCACTATTTCTCTGCGGAGTCAGCGAGAGCTGGAAGGCATGGAGTTACTGTTTTAAGGGTCCCCTTCACGGGATCGACTCTTTAATTAATGACTGCAGGCAGGATTTGGGAAACTTTTTGGCTCTACCAGACTCAGGACAGCACGAAGTACGCATATTCCCTAGCCAAGGGCTGTAAACAGACAGATTCCCCCTTTCTTTCCCACTGCCTCCTAGGAACTGCCCTACCTTCAGCCCATTGCACCAATTTCTGCCCGACACTTCTCCCTAGGCCTCCCCCCCCACACACACCCAGAGCCCCTTGTTGCTTAGCTATACACCGCAGGTTTTGCAGTCGCATCCAAGATCTCTTGCTTTATTTTAACAATTTATGTCACCTTTCAATACAGGTTTGAGAGAACATCTCAGCCTAAACTTGGTTTGGGTCTCCACACACAATCTTCAGTGTCTCAGTAGGATGACACCCCCCTCCCCCGAGAAAAGTGGTGCCCTAGGCAATATCTATTCATTTGCACCTCTGAGATACCCCCCTCTCTTTCCCCTTCCATCCATCTGTCTGCCCTTCCTCTTCTCCCACCTTCCTCCATTCCTCTCCCTACTTCTTCCCTCTTTCTCTGTTCTTTGCAAAACCCACTGTGACTTTTCGGGGACGGGGGCGGGGAAACAAGCTGGGCTGTGCCGGCGAGGGGGGCTTCGCGGATAGTTGATATTCCGGGTCCAGCCGCTCTTCGCGTTCCCATTCTCTAAGCTCAGCCGGGGGGAAGTGTCGCCCCAGGCCAAACATATGCTTCTTTCCAGCGCGCTAATCCACCTTCAGCGTGGAGGCGTAATTGCTCGAGTGTCCATGGATTCTCTGCGCTTTGTCCCTCGCTGGCTCCCATCAGCCCTGGCACACGCCATTTCAATCAAATCTTTTCAGAAAACTGTCTCCTTTTATCAAGTCGCAGCCCGTGCGAACGACGGGAGCATTTAACAAAACACCCTGCGTGTTCTGCCGGCCTCCCTTGGCCCTGAGCAGGGAGCTGCGATTAGAGCTGCAACTTTCCAGAGTTCAGTGGTGGGGAGAAAGGGGAGGAAGGGACGAGTGGGGAGGGGGATAGGGAGGGAGGGAGGAGGGAAGAGAGAAGATAGGGAGAGTAATGGGGGAAGGGGGAAGAGGAAGAGTGAGAGGGAGGGAGGGAGAGAGGGAGAGAGAGAGAGAGAGAGAGAGAGAGAGAGAGAGAGAGAGAGAATGAGAGAATGAGAATATGAATCAGAATGAATCAGAATCAGCAGGCCAGACCCAAAGCGAGTCTCTTTGAAAGCCCTGGTGTCAGGTGTACTGGAAAGAGAAGGTCAAAGGTTACATTCAAAGCAGAAAACATGTTTCATCTCAGTTATTTGTTTATTTTTTCCCTTGAAATCCCAGAAATGAATTGTTTCTGTGGGAAGTGTTTGGCCAGCCCGGTGGGATGAAAAAGGCCAACAGAAGCTAGCTCAGCAAAGTGGGCAGACGGTGAGCAGAGGCCCCATCTGAAGGACATCACTGGTGGGCTCTGCTGCTGAAAGCTGAGCTCAAAAGTTCCTGGGGCTGATTTCCACGTACATATCACATCTCTTCTGTTGCCAGGGACAGACGCAACAGACGCCAGTAAAAGCTGTGCGTGGCCTTTTCTACCTGATAGTAACACCCTCTCGGTAAATGGGAATGCTCAAGCATTCTCTAATCAATATTTTAACTGTACTCCAAGTTTCCTGAGAAAAATAGAGGCTATGACAGATTGAAAAGAACTTTAGGAAAAACCCTAGAACGCAGATTAAAAATTAATTTTTTGTGTGTGCTAGAGGGGAGAAAATGGAAAGCGAATGTGTAAAAGGAAGCATGAGGTTTGGTTTTGTATAGCAATTACTATGCAAATACACACGGGCAGAAGTCACTGTCATTCTGTTAGGAGAGAGCATGCATCCTTGTTGCTTGTTTATAAGGCGTAGGGCAAAAGAACAGATCTCAAATCCCAAATCGCCCCACATTGAGATGATTCTCGCGGCTTGGGTAGTTTTCCTTCTCCAACAATTTATTTCTCATAGCCAAGAGGAGGAAGACAGTGCTCATGAGCATGCCAACCCCCCACCCCCCATCCTACAGATTTAGAATTTCAGCAAGTCTTTAAGTCATGAAATTCCCCAGAGCTTGGGAGGGGGGGGGCAACTCTTCTGTGTGTGCATTCTTAGATTGAAGTACTTGATCTGGTAAGGTCTTCTAAGCTGCATGGATCTTCAACATCAATCCACTGGTCTATTTCCTAAGTCTGACAAAGCTATTTGAGGGCATCCAAATAGATCAGACAGTTGATTCTAGCCAGTGCCTAGGTAAGTATTTTGAAGCCAATTCCCATAACCACATTTTAGTACATGTTTGGAAACACTTTTCTTAAGCCCCTAAAATGTTCTGGCTTTGGAATTTTGGAAAGTGAATCAGTGTGTGTGGGGGTGGGGTGGGGTGAGGATGGGGGAGTTAAGTGGGGGCGGTGGGGATTGATTCCTCCAGGGACTACAATATGGGATGTATTCTTTGCTAGGCAGCATTAGGTTTGTTCGTGGTTTTAAGTACTGGAAAGATGACTTCTCTGGACATCCCAACTAGGAAGATTATCTGGAGAATGATTTTGAAATTCGTATTCGTTTGGTTGGACCACTGCCCCTCTTTTATGTCTGCACCAATATGGTCAGGGGTGTTAATTCAGCAAAAACCATGAAGACTCTTGGGTAGGACTTCAGTGTGAACCACCAGGAAAACAAGGGCTGGGATCACAGGCCTTTGCCACTAGGCCTGGTCTGACTTTCTTCTCTCTTTTCATCGTGACATATAATCAGATAAGTTCAACTTCTTGGATCAACTGGAAGGAGGTGGGCTTGGGGTGGGGGAATCCATAATTAAGAAACTGTGCATTTGGGGGAGTTTCTAACCAGCCCTGGGACCACACCCGTGGAAGCTTTAAGGAGAAGAGACCAGAGGAAAATTTAGATCAGGAAAGCCTGAAATGAAACCAACTCCTCAATAACAAGATCGTTTTTAGAGGAGTCGTATCTTCTTAAATGCTCAAAGGTCACGACCTCAGCCACCTCCCACTCACAATACCACCGTCTAACTCTCTGTTTTACGGGCAAGCAATGTCCTGCTGGGTGAGCTCAGCGAGACCAGAGGCAGGGAATGCTGGGAGCGGCATTCTCTTAAAATCTCCAGGAGCCCCTGTGCTTCTCGGTGACTGGGTAAAAGAGGGACATGCCACCTGCTTGCAGTTCAGAGCCCCTTTTTGCTCCTAACCAAAGGTAACGAGTGCAGGGACAGACTGGGCAAAATGTACGCCTGGGAATCCTGGATGCCTTAAAAACTGTAACCCTTCTATACCCTTTATCAGGTTCCAGCCCTTAGCTATGGGTGTCATAGGGGTGACAGTCAAGTCATCGTGTGTTGCTTGGGGGAAAATGGAGTTAGAAAGTTTGAGGGTGGTCTTCAAAGGGAAGGGATGTGAAGGAGAAAGAGTTCAGATAACTCTTCTGAGCCTTCTCCCCAACGCCCCCCCCCCATGTTGGCTGAACTTAGTGTTTCTTTGTACTGCTGAGGGAACCTTAAGAACCTTCCATAGGCTTATGTTTAACCACAACCTTGCCTGAATCTGGTTTATGAAAACCAGACTTCTCCAAGAGCCGGGTCTTCTGGCAGCAATTAGTCTGACTTTTCTTTAACAAAATTCTTTGTAATGCCATTCAGAAAACCAGTCGGTAGGAGTTTGTGGTGTGGTGTGTGTGTGGGGGGGCGTAAATATGGAAAGTGTAGATGGGGTGGGGGTGGCGTTGAGAAGGCCAATTTGTATGATTTGGTGGAAAAAATTCACAGTGTTAGCACATTAGGTTGGGGGAGCTGTGAAATATTTAATTAGTGCCCTGGCTGGAATCCTAGTAAAACAGCCCCTATTTTAGAAAAGCCTGTTTGTCTCTATGTGCAAAGGAAGGGACAGCGTCGTCCTTCTTCCTTGCCACCAAATGATTTCAAATATTTTTGCCAAGGTAGTCTGAGATCCGGGCTACATGAAGAGAGTGAACGAAAGGCCCTATTAGTAAATATCGGGAAGGATTCCGCAGACACGTGGGCTGAATGACAGCCAGCAACTTGGGCAGAGGGATCCTGAGTCTGTCGTCAGTTCGTCATCTTCCTGACGGGTGAGGGCTTACTTCAGCAAAGCCCTAGATACCCTTCCCCCTACACATGTTTAAAAACCCAAGCCCACAACACATTCACACTGACAACAAACAAGAGATCCATTCATGGGCTCTGCCACCTTCTCCGGTTGGTTATGTAGATACTAAATTGAATCAACTGGTTAGAACGTTCAGCCCGTTGCTGAAATATGATAGATAAAAAAAGTTGGGTATTCCAAGGAAATTGATTCCAACAGTTCATTTTCAGTCTTCCAGTCGGTACGGATGTTTGCGTGTCTGATGGTGGAGGGACACAAATAAATCTTGTTGGGGTTGAGGCTGCCATTCTGCAGAGCTGCGGGCAGTTTGGGAGACCCGCCTCCTCCCTTTGCTCCCGGGGAGATAAGAATTCAAGCCATTTCGCTGGCGACGAACAAACACTACGGGGAGGCTCATCCCTCAGGCAGAGGACTTCCCCCTGAACCCTTCTCCAGGCTCGGCTTTCTCTGACTGCAGAGCAGGAGGTCCGCCCGGCCAATTTAATTGAGAGTCCTCTTCAGGCGTGAATGCAGCTAGCTCCTGCCTCCAATCTTGCCCCAAGGAGTAAGGGATGGTGGAGACGAACCTCGAACCCGCTGGGAGCAAACATACTCTCCCTTTCCCTTCAGATCCCAGGCACAGGAACTTCCTTTAGGTTATGCGGAAAATTAGAATACTCTTTCTCTTTTCTAGGCCTCTAGAGACTTCGATTTCTCAAACTTGTGCCTCAGTTTCTCTATTTCAGAGATCAAAGGGAAAAGTTTCTCCGGGAGGTGGCCAGGGCTGTGCTTGTTTCTCGGGCCATTATGGAGCAGGTTGGCGGGAGGAGAGGTACACCAGCCAGGACGAGGGAGTCCAAGCCTTGTTGCCCAGCTAGGGACACCCCTTCCCCCACAGAGTCCCAGGTACCCAATCGCTACCCAGAACAACCGGGGCGCACCGCAACGCTGGCGGCTTCCCACCACCAACGTCTCCATCCCAAGCATGGGTGGGAGGGTGTAAAATCCAATCTTTCTGCAGCCCAATACATCATTCCAATAAGAATGACTTCACTTTAATAAAGATTTAATACGCTAAATCTGTCTTTGTCGCTGATTGATGGTTCTTTGTCCTGAAGCCGATTTGGGTTTTACTGATCAGGAATTCCGAGGGCAAAGCTGTAATTCAGACTGTTGTTACTTTTGATAACACTCACAGGAGAAGAAAACGTCTCCGCGTGCGCATAGCCACGCACAAGCGCTCACGGGTTTGCCGCCTTGCTCTCTTTGGGTTCCGGATACCAGCATCTAGAAAGCTCTCTAGCTGACTGCCCGGGCCGTGGGGGAAGGGAGCCGGAGTAGGGAAGGGGATGGTAGGGGAGGGGAGGGGAGAGGAAAGGAAGGGAGGGGAGAGGAAAGGAGGGGAGGGGAGAGGAAAGGAGGGGAGGGGAAGGGAGGGGTGGGACATGGAGCGCCGCGTCTGTCGGAGAACCATTTGCTCTGAATCACAAATTTTCACGGCTTAGAAAGAAAAGGTAGAGCTAATGTCTGGCTCAATTAATAAACATGGTAATTTCACACCCGGAGAAGGACATAATTTCATCCGAGCGCTATCGGCGCCATCACAAAGGGTCAGGGCGCAGCTGCGGCGAACCCGGGTCATTACGGAGTCGCCGTGCAACTCCCGCGCCCCGGCCCAGCGCGTGCCTTCGGGCGACGGATGGCTGCGGGCGAGGCCGGGGCTTCCCCCGATAAAGGACTTACCCACCGTGCGGGGAATGGCGTGGCTTTCAGAGCACCAGTAATCAGCTCGCAGACGTAGTGCTCATCACGCCCCCCCCTCCGTGTACTTTTTTTTTCTTTTTTTAAATAAAAGATGCTTTGAGCTAGCACCCTCTGCCCATAGCCTCCGTCTCTCTTCCGTCTGTTTCTGAGAAAACCACAACTACCACAAAGAACGTACGCACATATACCCATTTTTTATTTTTGAAAGGTTCCTTTTAATGCACTGGCCCTAGAAGCCTATTGTATCTGGAAATTTCAAGACAGTTGTCGTTGATAAATTTCTGATGTCAAGATATTGGGTCCAGGAGCTGGGAGACAAGATATTAGCTTCAACCTCATAATCTTTTAATCACATTACACTTTAAGTGAGCGCGAGTGATTTCACCCATCAGTGATTTATTTAAGCATTTGGGGCACAATTACTCGTGTTCTACACGAATACCGACTGGAGCATGGTTAGTTAAAAAGGAAATCCTGAGCTTGAGGAAGCTGAACCATTTTCACGATGTGCCCCATCTCAGAATCAAAATTCATGCGTAATCAGGGCCCGCAGGGCCCTTCTCCTCAAAGCAATGGGTCCCAAAGGCAAGTCTACTCCGAGCCACAAGGGAGGCGACGCTCCCGCCTTTCTGGATTTAGATTTTAAAAGCAGATCTTCAAAGCTAAAATAAATGCCCATTAAATAGTCTCATGCAAATGGGGTAGAATAGGGCAGCTAAAACACACAAAGCCCATCTCAAATAAAACAGACGCATGATGAATGACAACCCGGATGCTGGGATGTTTGGAAAAATTATAGTTGTCCAGTTTCCCAGGTGTCTGAATTATTGAAGAGCGTTGTGCATATTTCAACGAGAGAAGGTGGCTGAGGTTAGGGACCAGTAGTTGGCGTCAGGAAAGCCATGGAATGATATATTTGGGGTCCGGGAGACTCCCCGGCGAAGAATTTTTAACGCATTCTTGTCTGGGCCGCCAAGGAGACAGCGTTTCTCTGACAGCTGTAGGACAAATGGGGAGAGAAAATGGATCGTTTTCTGCGGCCAAGGAACTCCCGTTTCCGGCCGGGGTCGGCAGGTCCTTCTTCTGGGCTGACCACTAGGTCATCAAGGCCAGGCACGGATGGACGGGGGTGGGGGGTGGGGGTGGGGGGTGCAGCGCAGAGCCGGGCGAGCACGAGGTTATTATGATGCTCAACAGAGCGCTGAACTTCTCCTGCGGCCTTGTTGGGGACCTGGGGCTTCTGCTAGTGTGGTTCTTCAGTTCCAGGTTCCTGGGAATAAGCTCCTGGCATCTGCTCTTTGTCCATGCCTTTTCCTGTCCTAAGGAGGGGTCGCCTCCATGGGTGGAGAAAACGAGGCTGGCATGCCGGGATAACGGGTACTGAAGCTGCAGGCATCTCTAGGAAGTAACTCAGGCAGGCTTGTTAAAGAAAGTGGAAACAGGAGTTTCCAGTAACCAAGCAAGAACATCCGAACCCCCCTCCTCCCTTTCCTTGTTGCTTCCATCCTTGTTTCTCTGGAGACATTTCGAAAAAGAAGAGACTTCTTACTTACTCAGCTGCTTGAGTGAGAGTGCTTTGCCAACATGTCAGGAGCAATGAGTTCGAATCCTGGAGCCACACAAACTGAACACGATCGTATATGCCTGTAAGCCTAGCACTACAGAGATGAGGTGGGGTATTGTCGGTTTAAAGTTGTCATTGGCTACCTACAGAGTTTCGGGCCAGTCTGTGGTACATGGGACCCTGTCTCAAAAATAGAAGGGGCGGGGGGTGGAGAAAGAAAAGAAAAGAAAAGGAAGGATCTATCTGGATTCCACACTCACAGTTATTTACTGAATATAGGATCAGGTTTGATGGCCTCTTATCAGTGACCCAGACTCTTCCCATTTTGGTGAGTTGGGGTTGTGCCTGGTGCACTCAAGGTTGTCCTAGGCTGGGGAGAAGCCCAGGAGTTGGATCCCAACCCCAAATTTGATTCCACCTTACTGTTTCAGTCAAGATCAGTGAATTCGTAATAGAGATGAGAAAGAGTAATTACATATTAGAAAACAAAACAATCGTGACACCACCCTGTCCACATACAAGACAGCATAATGCAGTCTCCCAGCTGGAAACAGCTAAACCCTGGGCAGTCCGGAGCTGACTCAGCAAATCGCAAGGGCATGGAGCCAGGGGTCTACACCCACCTCTTCCCAGGACCGGTGGCAGATGCTTTTGGGACTGTCCTGGTCACCTGCAGGCTTGAAAGTTTCCCTTAATACCATCTGATTTCAGAGCTGTCTGGACCGCATGCTATTAGGATTAAATGACCATCTTTCTTTTTCTCTTTCTTCCCTTCCTTTCTTTTTTTTGGGGTGGGGAGAGCTTTTGTTTTCTTGTCAAGAGAGACAGACAGATTCTTGGGGTCTGAACTACTGTTTACATTTAGACTAGAGAACAGGAGTCTCTTTGCATGTTAATTACTTCTAGCACCTGTCCCCCAGTTCCTTGGTGACTTTACATTCCCTCAGACACTGGCATTTTGGGGTCTGATGAGGCATATTTCCTTCCTCCTGGGGGTTTGGAAGTGGACCTACCCTGAGAGGATTGTCCCTCTAACCACTCATGGTCTGGGCCACCGCCCAGGAGTGGGAAAAAACCCTCACTCCTCACTTACTATTTTAAAGACTAAGGTTTAGAGGTGCTCTTGTCTATAGGAGCTGAAGTGGGAGTGCCATTTGAGGGACGGTACAGTGGAGGTATACACTTCAGGCAAAACCCACCTACCTCCATTTGGAGCATTTTGTGTGCACACACCACAGTGGGATCATATAACTCAGTACTGAAAAGACAGAGCCAGGGCCTCTCCTCCAACTTCTGGAAGGCTCTCTCCCAGGGGCTGGAACACTCCTTCAAGGTCAGGTGGCTTGAATCCTTAGGCCCCAGATCCATGTCACAGTCTCCACAGATAGTAACTACATGCTGCCCGATACCAGGCCCTCACAAAAGAGTCAGATTTGGCCAAGAAGGTTTGAAAGGGTGTGTACCCAGGGTACACTTGGGGAGTGTTAAAAGCCCATAGCATGTGTGGGAAACCTACCCTCCCACAAGCATGCCCTCTACAGGGCTCCAAAGGCCCAGCTGTATGTGAACAGCTCTCCCTTCATCCACTCTAGGGCTAAGAGAAGGACAAAGGACCCACAAAAAGGAAAAAAAATTACAACAAAATATCTACTTGACCTCCCCCCCACCAAAGAATACTGTTTAATGAGGTGGAAAATTCTTCCACACAAATTGCTTTTTCTACTACTTTATGAGAGTTCATAAATGTTAATGAAATCCAGTTACCAAAAAGTAACCATACATCATTGCCTCTGAAGGGAGGCAGAGGAAGGAAGGTACCGCCTAACACACACTCCTAATTAAAGCAGCAGCTGCAACAACCTTGTTGCCTCTGACCAGGTGGCAGAGGCCCAGGGCTCTATTGTAGCTCATCAAGGTTGGCCACTGGGTGTATTCTTCACTAGGCAGGAACTGGGCAGCCTAACTGGCAGGTGCAACAACAAGAGCAAGAACAAGAACAACAACAATAACAACAAACAAAATAACAAAATCCAGAGCTGCACAAGGTGGTAGATCGGAAGTAAACCAGCATTCTGAAATGTCCCTTGCTTCTGTTCCGTTTGACACGAAAAGCTTGTTATAGACACGAGATTCATCAGATGCCATGGGGAGAAAGGAGCCCTCCAGCCTAGAGGAAGAGGGTGGTCAAGCTCATTGTGCAGAATGTCAGAATGTGAGCTCCAGAGTAAGGGAATTCCTCCTCTCCCCTCCCCTCCCTCTTGTCTCCCTCCTCCTGCCAGTCCTTTCTATCTGGGATTGCACACAGGGCTTATAGGATTGGAAGCAGCAGCTCTATCAGTGATCTACCTGAGTGAGCGTTGACAAAGTGAAGGACAGAGAGGATCTACAGCAGGAGATTAAATGAAGCAGGGACAATCTGCTTGATAATATTTGAAGACAAGACTGTGAATCTCAAACACTCGGTCTGTTTAGGAATCAACAAATGTGTTTGATCATAAGGTTACAGTAAGCAAATTCAACATTAATGCCCTGTCTGTCTGCTTCTGGGACAGGGTCTCATGCAACCCAGTCTCCCATCAAGCTTGTTAAGTAGGTGAGACTGGCCTTGAACTCCTGATAGTCCTAACTCTATCTCCTAAGTGCCGGGGTTACAGCTATGTGCCACCATACCCAGCCTTCTTTTCCCTTGAGAGCTGCAGAAATCAAAAGTCATTTGTGTTCCATGTAGCCTGGATTCAAGTACTAATATTAATAATTGTTTATTTATTTGCTTATTTATTGGTTTTGAGGAAGGGTCTGACTGTGTATTCCCAGCTGGCCTGGAACTCATTATGTAGACTAGGTTGGCCTGGAACCACTGTGTAGACCAGCCTGGCCTGCAACTCACAGATATCTCCTGCCCAGACATTTAATTTCATTTATTTTTAAAGTCAGCTAATGAAGTAATGGGTTTCATCACAGTTTCTTTCCTTTCTTTCTTGTTTCTTTTTCTTTTTGTCTTGTTTTGTTCTTGTTTGGTTTGTTTGCTTGTTTTGAGGCAGAGTTTTACTATGTGACCCCATCTGGTTTGGAACTTGCTATGTAGATCGGGCTAGCCTGGAACTTACAGAGATCTAACTGCTTTTGTCTCTTGAGTGAAAGATATATACTTACATCACTACATACAGTACATTTTGACATGCTAACATGTGTGTGTGTGTGTGTGCGCTTGTGTGTACACTTTGGTCTTGTTCATTCCCCTCCCTCACTAGTCCCTTCTCCCTTCTTGCTGTTACTTTTTTACCTCACAAATGGCCTTCCCTTCCCTTCCACCGTCCTGTCACACTTATTTGTATTTGTATTTAACTCGTCTCTCTCTCTCTCTCTCTCTCTCTCTCTCTCTCTCTCTCTCTCCTCTCTCTCTGTGCCCCCTTCCCTCTCATATATTTCAGCCCATCATCTTTTCAGACACTGTACCCTGTGCTTCAAGAGCCAAAATCTCCAGCCGTTTCTGGAGAGACCTTGTACTGCTCCCCTACCCCTCTGCCACAGAGCTACACCCCAGACTCTTGTTTTTTTAATGAGAGAGCAACGACTGAAAGGGGTTCAGCATCTTAGACACCTGTGGGGGAACTCAGGTCTCTGTGACATGTGCGAGTCTGGAAAAGTTCATCGTCGTAGGCGTCTTAGCTTTCCTGGCCGTAGTGTACACAGTGTGGTGAAGAAGAACTTCATCCACTCACGAAATGCGTGCCCACCCTGTGACCATGTGGCAGTTCCCCCCCCCCCCCCCGTGTTCTTTCTTATCCCAAGCTTCTCAACACGCAGTCTGCAGCAGTCACAGCTGAACTGACTGAATTTCCCCTGAGTACCGCTTTGGGGTACAGAACATAACGGACTGGATGAGAATGGAGTCTAAAGATGCTTCTGGCTAAATGCAGGGAACATTTGTTAGGAGGCGGTGAGTTTTCTCTGCATCTTGTGGGGTCCTAGGTTTGGCAGGACTGGGTGAGCCCACTGCTCACCTCCACAGTCTTTCTTGGGGTTACCCTCCCTTTTAATTACAGGGTGCTCTGTTCTGCCTTGCCCAGGCCATTATCCCTGCTGTTCTGTGCTCCCGGTACAGGCGTTACAGTGAGAAAGGTTAAGTGTTCATTTTTTGTGCGGAAATTTGCAATGCTCCTTTTGAGACGACATAATTACTACTTCCCACACGTTTTGTGTCTGGTAGAGGAATGGCCACAAAGACATCAAACACACACTGGGTCTCTGTGACCGCCTCCTGCACCTGTCATCCTTCAAAAAGTGGGCGAAACTTGTGGGCTTTGAAACTCTTTACTGTCTTAGTGTACTGGTTACTTGTCTGGGGTAACACCTGGAAGAGCCTTTAATGTTTGAAATTCTCCTTAGTCAAGGAAGAAAGAGGCAGATCCACCAGGACACTGAATGTCCTCAACCATCAGTTTTTGTACTTTGTTTTGTCCCCTGTTCATGCATTTATTCAAACTGAAATTCCCTTGTTAGCAATTTTTAAAAAACTCTCACTGAGAAGTTTCCAGGCTAGTTTTTTGTGTGTGTATGTGTGTGTGTGTGTGTGTGTGTGTGTATGTGTGTGTGTGTGAGTGTGTATGTGTGTGTGTATGCGTGTGTGTATGTGTGTGTATGTGTGTGTGTATGTGTGTGTGTATATGTGTGTGTGTATGTGTGTGTGTGTATGTGTGTGCGTGTGTGTATGCGTGTGTGTGTTGGGGGAGGGGCACAGCAGAAGAACAGTAGGGGGAGCCCCTATAATGTTCTATCCATCACATAGGACTTAGTCGTTTTGATATATGGAATCAGGGGAAGAAATGTGTCCCCAATTGGGATGATGTTGCCCTCAAAGAGGTGAAAATTGTCTCTCAGGAAACAAAATAATCTCAGCTCAGACAATGATTTGTGGACCTCCATGCTCACCCTTATCCAACATCACATTTCTTCTGATTTGATTTCTCTTGTTAGATTTTTAAACTGAATTTACTTTCTTCTCTTTGGAGGAGGTGATGATGAATAAAGAACTGATAAGCCGTTGGGCCAGCCAGAAGACTTGACTTAAGGGTTCTGGTTCTTTCTGTTTAAGACTGTCGGTACCCTAAGTGGCACACACTCATGGAATACATGGGGAAGCTGTGGACAAAAAGAGACATGAGCAGCTGTTACCAGCAATGAGGGGGTCGGAGAGATGGCTTAGCAGCTAAGAGCACTGGCTGTTCTTCCAGAGGACACAGCTTCAATTCCCAGCAACCGAATGGCAGCTCACAACTGTCTGTAAGGCCAATGCCAAGGGTTCTGATCAGTCTTCAGACATGCTTTTGTTATGTTTACATACATGTAGGTAAAACATTCATGCACAATAAATAGGTTTGTTTGTTTCTTTAAAGTAGTGGGGGTGTGTCTGGAGAGATGATTCAGTGATTAAGAGCATCTGCTGCTCTGGTAGAGTATCTGAGTTCAATTCCCAGCACCCATGGGTGATATACTGCATCCACAACTCCAGTTCTAAGGGATCTTATGCTTTCTTCTGACCTCTTTAGATACCAAGCATGCATACAAACATGGATGCATACAGAGAATACACTCACACACATAAGTTGAATTTTATAAATTAAAAGAAAGAAAAAATAGATGATAGATAGATAGGTAGATAGATAGATAGATAGAAAAGGCAGTCCAGGGACAGTGGTACACTCCTTTAATATCAGTACTCAGGAGGAAGCAGAAGCAGGCAGTTCTCTGTGAGTTTCAGGCCTGGCTGTCTGGTGTCTCCAAAAATGTGACAGTATTTTACTAATGAAAAACACCTTCTGCTGTGTGTTGTGGCACATGCCTTTAGTTCCAGCACTCAGTGGGTAGGGACAGGAGGAGCTCTGAGCTCAAAGCCAGCCTAGTCTACATAGTGACTTCCAGGAAAAGCCAGGGCTACATAGAGAAAACTTGTCTTGAAAAACAGCAAACAAAAGAACGTTTTAAAAAGTAAGAAAAGAAAAAAATAAAGGAAGAAGGAAAGAAAGAAGAGAAAACAAAGAAAGAAAGAAAGAAAGAAAGAAAAAAAGAAAGAAAGAAAGAAAGGAAAAAAACCAAGGAAGGAAGAAAACAGTTGGCTGGGACCTGTCGTTTAGCTATGGTAGGATGCTGCTTGGTGCCCAGGAGGTGCTGGGTTTAATTACTAACACTTCCTCAAAATATCCCAAATCCATATCTTGGTACAGACATGGCTACCTGAATATTTATCTTATAAAATAGCCAAGTAAATTCTCAAGTATTCCCGTAGCTTCTTTAGGAGTAAGTTAACTCTAGGGAAGCCTGAAAAGCTACCTTTTGGCCTCAGTTGCTCCACTGAAAAACAAAGTTGCTAGACAGAGCATTGCGACCTGGAGATGTCCGGACTTCGTGCAAATGAATTCTCATGTTACCACTTAACAAACAGACGGATGTTGCATTGGCAAGGGGCCTCCCCTCCATTCACAGGGAGGTTACAGGATCAGATTTTAATATACAGAGAAAGCAATAAGCCTCCTTCCAAGGCTGCCTGTAATTTATTCTTTTGGTTTGGAGTTTTTAATCCTTGGACCAGCTGTAATTATCGCTTCTACGTCTTGCCCAAAGCTTAACCTAAGAAATTGCTGAGCCCAAGATTTGGGAGTTGCGGAGACAGCTTGGAAGGAATTTTTCACTGTATAAAGACTTAAGTGGTGGAACATAAGACAAATTTGGAAAGTGTTCTAAAAGCTGGACTCTAACAATCAAGAAAGCAGAAATAATGATAATTACTAAGTAATGGGGGAAAGATGGCCTGAGGGAGAAGGGGCAAAAAAAAAAACGGGTCTCAGAAATTACTTTACCCAAAGTGGCCCCATTTACAAAGAATAATAACAACTCCTGTTTCTCCTGTTTCTTGACTAAAGTTTAAAAAATAAAAAGCCACCCACAAAGACAGCCCAAGTAGTTCTAAGAAGTGTCAGAAGGAGACCATGGACCTGGTAGGCTGTGTGAGCGGAAAACCTGCCAACCAAGTACAAAGCTGGGCCAGCTGGAGCTAGTGACTTCTCAAACTAAGGCCACAGGCTGAAAAACATACCCAACCCACAGTGCCTCTCTCTGGAGTAGCATTTCCATCCACACAGGTCGGAAGGCTGCTGCGGCGGCCATGGGGAGATATAAGCCGCTATGTAGAAACCCTTCTCGGAGTGAAGTGACCGCTCATCCAGTTACACACGGCAGTCACACAGACAGGGACACAGAAGCCATTTGTTAGTACTGTAGACAAGGCAGTGAGGGAGACATGAGAAGGTTGACCCACATTCCTCAGCCAATGCAGCAAACAATTCTCCCCATTCACACCGTATTAGTACTGACTGTTTTAGTGTAGTGGAGTTATTGTGGCTGTTACTCCAATCAATGACACCATTCCCAAGGTTTAAAAGTCGACTACTAACATTTGCTTCACTGTAGATCTCCATGATGTTGAGAGAGAGAGAGAGAGAGAGAGAGAGAGAGAGAGAGAGAGAGAGGAGAGAGATAGAAACAGAGAGAGATAGAAAAAGAGACAAAGAGAAATAGACAGAAACATAGATACACACAAAGACATGCACAGAGAGAGGCAGAGACAGAGAAACTGAGAGAAACAGAGATACACAGAGAGACAGAGAAAGAAAGAAACAGAGAGGAGAGAGATAGAGACAGAGAGAGATAGAAAAAAGACAGAGATAGAGAGACAGAGACTCACACAGAGAGACAAAGAGATAGAGAAGGAGAAAGAGACAGAGACAGACACAGAGAAAATAGAAACAAAGAGAAGGGGAAGAAGGGGTACTGGATTAAAAATTATTTATTTTAATTTTCTATGTATGAGAGTTTTGCTTGTATGCATGTATGTGTACCATATGCATGCGTGGTGTCAGTGTCTTAAGGAGACCAGAAAAGAGTGCCTGATCCCTGGAACCAAAATTATAGACAACTGTGACCTCAGCCCCCAACCCCTTACCCTGTGCAAGAACAGTGAGTGCTCTTAACCATTGAGCCAGGACACCCGATTTTAAACTTCCAAATATTCAAAGATTTGAGCTATAAGACAAGCTGCTTCTGAGTAAGAGTTCTCGGTGTGGAGTAAAGACAGACTTGCTTGGAGCTGGCTGAGGTCTAGGGGAAAGGTGAGTGATCTGAAAGCTGATGGGCAGGCAATGTTCTGCTGTTGGCAAGCCACTTACTACTGGTGTGCCTCCATTTTATCATCTGTAACATGGGCATAATTGTGTATAGACTGAGTCTCCTAGACATCCTGGCTGAATGAGATAATGTATGGTAAAGCTATGGAGGGCCTTGTAAACTACAGTCTACTCAAGGACAACCTAACACGGAGATTTCCTTCCTGATACCCCCATATCTTGTTTTTTTCCTCCCTTTCCCCAGTCTATACTGACTTTAACTGGAACATTTTACCTCCTTTTCCCCAGTCTATACTGACTTTAACTGGAACATTTTATTTGTCATACAGTTGTATCCGCGAGCACAACTACTTTACTGCAGCTCCCCTTTCCTCTCACACCTCTTCAGTTGGCTTGTGAGACCATCTTTGACCTCACCTAAATGGCTTTTCTGGATTTTTGTCCCATGAAATGACTCCATGCTGTCATGTCTTTGATGCATCAAGAGCTTACAGGGTTCCCTCCTGGTCTTAGAATCAGGGTTTCCTCAGCCTAGAATCTCACGAGTCTCATGAAGAAATTTCAAAAATATTCTCTTCTGCTTCCTTCCTTCCTTCCTTCTTTCCTTTTTTCTTCCTCCCTCCCTCCCTCCCTGTCTGTCTTTCTTCCCTTTCTTTCTTTCTTTCTTTCTTTCTTTCTTTCTTTCTTTCTGTTTTTCGGAGACATGGTTTCTCTGTGTAGCCCTGGCTGTCCTGGAATTCGCTCTGTAAACTGGCTGGCCTTGATTTATCTGCCTCTGTCTCTCGAGTGCTGGGATTAAAAGTGTGTGCTCCCACTCCTGGGCTTCTAACTGTATTCTTATCCATTAAGTTCACATCATGTAGCATCTGTGTTTTGCAGGGTTGGGGATGTAACACACGTGCTTGAGAAGAGTCCTACCACTGGGCCACCCCCCCAGCCCTCATAAGTATCTTTAGTGTCTTCTCCATCAGCACCGTTTTCTCTCCCATTCACTTTTTTATTGCATGTATCTTGTAACTTTATCCAATATTGCTTTAATTTTGTTTAAAAACTTCCTGCTGCAAGCCTGAGAGCATCATCAGCGTTTATTGCAAAGCCTGTATCTTTATCACAGATTTACTCAATGTAGCACCGTGTATGTCCCAGGTACAATGCCGCCCTGGTTAATTTTAGCACAAACACTAGCTGTTCTGTCTGTTTCCTTTACCTGATGGTAAGTATACTGACAGCAGACAGACTTCGTTTCTATCTCTGCTCTACGTGGTGATTAGCAGAATCTAGCACATCATAACAAGAGAAGTGCAAGGCAAAGCTGGTGTGGTGGTCTTTAATCCCAACACTTAGGCAGAGGCAGAGGCAGAGGCAGAGGCAGAGGCAGAGGCAGAGGCAGAGGCAGAGGCAGAGGCAGAGAGTTAGGTGAACCTTTTATCAATTCAAGCATAGCTTGGTTTAAATAGGAAGCTCCAGGCTAGCAAGATTACATAGTGAGACCCTGTGTGTGCCTGTGTGTGTGTGTGTGTGTGTGTGAGAGGGAGAGAGAGAGAGAGAGAGAGAGAGAGAGAGAGAGAGAGAGAGAGAGAGAGAGAGAGAAAGAGAGAGAGAAAGAGAGGAGTTCAGACTTGGCCTCAGTCCTGTGACAGTTCTCTTGCCACAGCCTCCTGAGGGTTGAGATTGTACGCATGCTCCACCACACTGTCAATAGATCTTTTAAAATCAAAGGCATACATTGACCTCTTCCACCAACTCGGTGCTGAATTTCTAGGCTAGATTCTCTGTGAGAGAAAGACTCTCTGTCAGACTTCCTCCAAATCCTAAATTGTGGCTCATACACAGCTAAACTGCCTTTTCATTGTAACAAATCCTTCCTCCAGGAATATCACCATGGAATGAAACATCAGCTGCTGGGTGCCACTGAAATTTCCCATGGCTTTCTGGGTGAATGAGTGTCATCAGAATTAATGATGGAGCAATTAGGTTTTATTGGGTAATTAATAAATGCTGAGGAGGAGGATCCTAGATGCTACTTCTATGCCTTTTTCCTGGATTTGTAAGAGAAGAATACAAACCCAAAATGAATGAAGCTTTGAGTCAATCATGTTACCAGGACTCTGGGAAGGGGTGAGGTGGGGGTTTTCCAATGACTGCATTGAATTAATGAAAACCTCAGACTACTGAAGGCTTGTGTAAGCATGCATGCATTTCCCTGGGTGTGTATGTGTGTTCACATATTTTAAATTTGTATTTTAGTATTCTTGGAAAGAAACACACAAACAAAATTATGCCCCACCTTAGCAAAATCAAGCAAGTACAGACAAAATTCTTTCTTTTTTATTGAAAATAGATTATTTTTTCATGTAATAGCTCTGTACTGGTTAGTTTTATGTCAGCTTGACTCAAGCTAGACTCATCAGAGAGAAAGGAGGCTCACTTTAAGAAATGCCTCCCAAAGATTGGGCTATAGACAAGCATGTAGGGCATTTCCTTAATTAGTGATTGATGGGGCAGGGCCTAGCCCATTGTGGGGCCTGCTATCCTTGGGCTAGTGGTCCTGGTTTCTATAAGGAAGTAGGTTGAGCAAGCCAGTAAGCAGCTTTCCTCTGTGGTCTGCATCAGCTTCTGCCTCCAGTTCCTGCTATGCTTGAGTTCCTATCCTGACTTCCTTTGATGTTGAACTGTAGTGTTCAAGAGTAAGCCAAATAAACCGTTTCCTCCCCAAGTTGCTTTGGTTGTGGTGTTCCTTCACAGCAACTGAAACCAGAATTAACAATAGACCTCCTCTCTCTATTTCTCCCAATTGCTCCAACAAAGGTGATGGAAGGCATCTCCTTCAAAGTTCTGTGTGATCTTACCATTAGCTCCTCTCCCATTTGGATTAACTCTCTTTCCAGACAGAATTCTTATACATCAAGGCTGTAGAATTTAAACAGAATGGAAAACAACTCTTTCCAGCCATATAGTATTTTGTTTGTGATTAAAATCTATTCTATACACTGGCTGCTTTTGTGTGTTAACTTGACACAAGTTGGAGTCATCACAGAGAAAAGAGCCTCCACTGAGGAGATGCCTCCATGAGATCTACCTGTAAGGCATTTTCTCAATTAGTGATCAAGGGGGGAGGGCCCAGCCCATTGTGGGTGGTGCCATCCCTGGGCTGGTAGTCCTGAGTTCTATAAGAAAGCAAGCAGAGTACACCATATAAAGCAAACCAGTAAACAGCACCCTTCCGTGGCCTTTGCATCAGCTCCCACCTCCAGGTGCCTGCCCTGCTTGAGTTCCCATCCTTTCTCCAGAGATGGCATATGACCTGAAGTGTAAGCTGAATAAACCTTTTCCTCCCCAACTTGCTCTTTGGTTTGGTGTTCTCATCGCAACAATAGAAACTTTAACTAGGGGAGGAGTTCCTGTCTTTGCCATGCCGATGAAGGGTCCTTCCCTATCCGCAGTATGCTGCAGTACCTGGGTCGCGGGGATGTGGTATTCAAGGACTCGGTGAAGGTCATGACCGTGAACTACAACAGGCATGGGGACCTGGGCGAAGGCGCCAGGAAATTCATGTTTTTCAGCATCCCTCAGATCCAGTTGCATCCAGGCAACTTTGGCCCCCAGCAGTACTGCCTGCGAGAGTGCATGTGAGAAGTAGAAGGTCAGGTACCCTGCCCTGGCCTGGTGCCCTTACCCAAGGAGATGACAGGGAAGTACAAAGCTGCTCTGAAAGCCAATACTCAGGTCTAAGCAAGGTCATCTGGGATGGCCTGGTGGCAACTGACTGGTGGAGATAGATCACATTGGTACCATAAATGATGAAACTGCATTGGAAAGGCCAGCTTGCACATCCATTTAAAGGATATGGGATGAAGGCCGGGGTTGCCAACTGTTGAACAGATGTCAATAAAAGATTTAGTCTTCCTATAAAAGAAAAGAAAAGAAAAGAAACCTTGACTAGGACTATATATAACTGTAGGAAAGTTCTCTTTACCCTGTTTGTGATGGTTGCATAGTGCCTGGGGCATTTGGAGGCAACATGTAATGGAGTCCTCAGGATGCCATCTTCTGTGGAAAGTGGGTTGTTGAAGATTTGTGTTTTTAATTTGGGGTCATACTGAAGAGAAGAGACCCTTAAAGCAACAAGAATCTTCACCAAAAGGAGTCGAGACAGAGAACAACAGGGGAGATGTCACATGAGAGCAGGGAGAGAGAATAGAGTAATGTTCGGAGTTCAGGGAATGCTGGCCACATGTCATGAAGTTTTAACAGGATCAGTGCCCTGCTAAGGCCTTGATTGTGGATTTGTAGATGCTCAATTTAAAGGAGGACACATTGCCATTGTTTTCCTGTCTCGAAGTAAACGATATCAATATTTATGACAGTAATATTTTATTACAATTTAAAATCAATGTGCTTGACTTTTGTTTTAATTATTTTTATCACATTTATTTATTTATTTATTTATTTATTTATTTATGTAAGTGCCTGTCTGTCCATGGGCAAGCATACATGGCCCGTGTGTGAAGGTCAGAAAACAACTTGTGGGAACCAGTTTTCTCCTTCTACCACATGGGTCCCAAGGATCAGACTCAGGTTGTGAGGCATGATGGTGGGCACCTATACCTGCTAAGCCATCTTGCTGAACTGTGCTTGATTTATGAATATATAATATATTTATATGGCTCCCAAGTAAACATCTACAGAGCAATAGACAACAAAGAGTCTCTCAGTCCATTCATTTCCCATCTGTTTTGGTTACTTTCTATTGTCATAATGAAACACAATGACCCTGGCAACTCATAGAAGAAGGGGTTTATTCGGGCTTAAAGTTTTAGAAGGATGACCATTGTTGCAGGGAGATAGTAGGACAGAAAGGCCTGGCAGCTGAAACAGTAAGCTGAGAGCTCACATCTTATGTATTTATTTTACTTAGACAGAGTTTCTCTATATAGCCACGGATGTCTTAGAGTTCACTGTGTAGACCAGACTTGCCTGGAGCTCACAGAGGTCTGCTTGCCTCTGCCTTCTTAGCTCCCACCATGATCTATAAGAGCTCCTGTCTTAAACCACAAGCACAAAACAGAGAGAATGAACTCCAAGTGGCTTGAGCCTCTTTTAAACTCTCAAAATCTGCCTCCAGTGATATACCTTATCCAACAAGGCCATACCTTTTAAACCTAGTCAACAGCACCATGAACTGGGGACCAAGTATTCAAACACCAAGGACTCTGGGGAGACATTTCCTTCAATCATCTGTATGTTCTTATCTAATCTTGTCTCTACATCGTGGTCATCGATGTTATTGGTTGATTTATATACATTATACATTTTTATCCTTTCACATATCATTCTTCATCTTATCTCCCCCATCCCCACAAACAGTGTTTCTGCCTCATCATTAAGGAGACGGGAGCTTCTTTAGGTCACACACTCTCTCAGTGTCAGAATGCTGTGCTTCTAAGCACTAAGTCATAGGAGAACTATGTCAGCCAGGGTTGGGAGGGTCAGAGCTTCCCACCTTACAAAGTGTGCATTCATGGAAATTGGGGTAGCCTGAGACAGCAAGCTTTTGAACCTCAAGATGTTCTTCTAGGCTGCTGGTGAAAGATGTGTGAGCAGAATGCCCTTCTGTGTCTCCACTGTCTCTTAGATGCTGCACAGCCAGGTGAGATGCTCAGGGCGATGGGTGTCCAGATCCCTGTCATCCCTATGAGTCTGCTGGGCTCTCTGCTCCCATACCTGCAATGCAGCATGAGGTTAATTAAGTGTGGCTTTCAGAGCTCTGGGTTTGATGTGAATTGCTGTTATCAGGTGGAGGTTTGGCCCATTTACTAAACCTTTCTGCATTTCAAATTTGTTGTTTAAAAAGCAAGGATCATCTTGAGAAACACAGGTGATTATTAGTTGGTTGTGAGTGCTCTGATTGGTACCCTAATATTAAGATGGTGATGGGAGGGCTGGAGATGTAGCTCACTGGTGGAAGGTCTGCTTAGCATGCGCAGGTCCTGGCTTGAATTCCCATCTTGTATAAGGGGAAGGAACAGAGGGGAAGCTGTAAAGATGAATTTGAGATTAGAGATGCTAGGCCAGGAAACTTAGCAACATAGGAGGATGAAAATTTGGATTTAGGCTGGGCCAAGGAGACTCCTAATTTTGTTTTAGTGCCTTAAGAATGCTAAGCACACACTCTCTAGCTCTGCTACACTCATCTCTCACCCCTTCTGCAAGTGGGTTCATGTGACCTCCTTCAACAGAGGCTGGAGGGGACTGAGGATACATACAAGAAAATACATGAGCCAAGGGAAATTCAATGTTCATTTTGACCTCAATTAACTTACAAAACATATAGGAAATTATATGCAAATAAGTACCAATTATCTTCCATCAGGATCTTGTATCACTTTGACATCTAAGTGTTGCTAGGTCCCTTGTTCTCTGACATCCCTACATTGAACCATCACCCTTGATCAGTTTTCTCCCATCGGTCTTCCCTGCCAGCACTGCCAACTGCGGAGCAGCGATCCTCATGTCTATTCCTTGTTCAGACCCTACTGCCCTTGCATGCTTCCTCATGGCCTAGAACTGATAACAATAGCACTTCATAAATTAGTAAACAGGCTGCCTTTTAATATCACATCAGCAACAGGACCAGGAGCTGTGGAATTCACAATGGGCGTTCTTGGTGATTTCCATGAGTCTGTGGGTTTCTAAGCACAACTCCTGTTAAAGCTGTATGGAACTGGAGTCAACCCTTCAGAAAATCATATATCAAAGCTCTCTGTGGGCTAGTTTCAAGGCTAGATCCCTCTTAATTTAATATTAGGAAAAGTCAACTATGACAAAAAACCTACAATGGCACAAAATGCACTCAGTTATCTATTCATTGAATAACTAACTGTTCAGCTAAGTGTCAACCAGGTTTCTTAGGAATGGTAGCTATATTCAGGAAGAGGTATTTGCACACCTGATAGTCATAGTACTAGGTAACATATTAATAAAATAAGAATGGTATTCTAAAGGAGCACTTTGAATTAGCACAGTCATAGTCTATTTGACTGTAGGGTCATAGTTAACATCTTTGGTCTGTAGGCTTATGGTCAGGGAGCCACTTTGATGTCAAGTTTATGTCTCAAGTGAGAGCACTCATGAATGAAGTAGCAGAAATGCTAGGTATAGAAGCTGAGTCAAGAAACTACTTTTTGTGCATACTTGTAATCCTAGCATGTGGGAGGTTGAGGCAGGAGGATTAGGAGTTTAGAGGCAGCCTGGGTTACAAATTCAGACTGTGTCTATAAAATCAAAACAAAGCAGAAAGGAATGAAGGAAGAAACAGAACTCTGACTCTGCTATGGACAACAATGTGGGTGGCATCAGTTAGGTGAATTTTTTTTAATGTTTTATACATTAGTTGAGGCAAAATGGATATTAACTCCTCCCCTCTGGCCTATGCATTTTCATTATGTACATCTTTGTTCACTCTGGTCTTTGTTAAAGAAGGTCACATTAACGCCTTCAGAATAGTTCAAAGGGGGCCTGGGGTGTAGCTCAGTAGTAGAGTGTGTTTAGGGTTTGTGGGACCCCAGTTTAATCTACAACACCAGAATGCATATTGTAAACCTGGAGGTGTGGCTTAGCAGTGGAGCATGCTCTACACACACACACACACACACACACACACACACACACACACACACTCCTACAACCTACATCTACATGCCTACATAAACACCCAGAACCCCGCACACCTACAAACCTCCACACACACATACACACCTATCCTACACACACATATACCTACACACTCCCATACCTATACATACACAAAGATACCCCCCATACATACACACACAGAGACAGACAGACAGACACACACACTACCACACACCTACATCTACATACCTACATAAACACTCACACCTACAAACCTATACATGCACACAAACACACCTATATTTACTCACATACCTTTATACTTACACACACACACACACACACACACACACAAAAATATACCCCACACTCCTATACCTACTCTCACACATACACACCTACACCTACACACATATACCTTCACATCTATACACTCCTACACCTACACACACTCCAAATCCACACACCTACACACACATACATATCCTGCACACACCTACATATGTACACACACACCCCTATACTGCTGCTGCGCATGAGTGCACACACACACACACACACACACACACACACGGCTCAGTAGCTCCCAGCTATTGGTTTACATGAGGGGGCCTTTATTACATCAAAGGACTGTCTACCCACAGGAAGTAAGTATTTTTGAAGAAGTTAGCCTGTGTTTGATTTAAACTGGATCTGTATTCTAATACAGCTTCTATTTCTCCATCAACACCTCAAAAGGTTCAAAGAGAGTTTATCAAAACCTTATATAGTCAAGCTACTGATGTCGAAAACAGTCTTTGGCTTTGGTAACTTCAATCCTCTCTTGAATGTTTGCAGTAAATCTTTACTGACCTGGGTAATTTCTTCTCTTCTTTGTGTTTTCAAGGTATTTCCTTTTGCTTATTTTTCCAGAATTTTATCAGTGAACGATGTCAAATTTATTAATCTAAGACCTTCAGGAGGTCACAGTCAACTTTCCAACACTACAACAGATACTCCATTGGACAGGCTATAAAGAAGAAAGGTTTGTTTTGTCCGACAGGTTTTTATCCCATGGTCATCCTTTGAGTACATAGCAGGACATCCTTGTAGGAATGCATGGTGGAACAAGAATCCCGCCCCCTACCCCAGCTATGGCTAGGAATGCATGGTGGAACAAGAATCCCGCCCCCTACCCCAGCTATGGCCCGAAAGTAAAATGAAGAAAGAGCCAGAGTCTCACTATCCGCTTCAAGGGTGTGTCGCCAGTGACCTAAAACATTCTGTTCAGTTCCAGCATTTAAGAGCCACTTAAGGGGTGGTGGTGGTGTGCATCTTTAATCCCAGCACTGAGGAGGTAGAGGCAGGTGGTTCTTTGATTTTGAGGCCATCCTGGTCTACAAAATGAATTCTAATACAGCCAAGGCTCAAAACACCTACACCCCCAACACCTGCACACTTACACCTACACAGACACCTCTACACACTTACACACCCATGTCTCAAAACAAACAAACAAACAAAGCGAAATAAAACAAGACATAAGCAAGCTCTCAAACTCATCATCCTTGATCTCCCAAGGGCTGACATTACAGGCTTGCACCACCATATTTGGCTTAGTTGTCAGCTTCATAAAGCTCCAAACTACATTTTGATACCTTCAGAACTACATTTCATTTCCTTGGTGGTTACTACTTCTCCTGGGACTGTGGAACCCCAATATTTTTTCCTTGCAATTGACCCTGTTGTTCATAGCAAGAAAACTTATGACTCTTGGTCTTATCGTGTCAGGGATGTGTCTTCTGTAGCCAGGGAAGGTTTCTCTGGTGCTAGAGACTTGATTTGCATTTGTGAAGCAAAACCCCACAGATCTCCTAATTTTTCTTATAAAAACAGTTTTGATAGTAAATGCCACTCTTTATGGCATGACAGTAGTAGCTAGTCCAGAAAATAACCAGGTATGGAGTTTTCTGGATCTACCAATAAATCATATATAAGGGCCAATAATCTTGACACAAAACACTCTAGAAAAATGAGGTCAAGAAACCAGTAAATCAAATCAAATTTACTTAGTGTGAATATTAACCATGGAAACAACAGGGATTTTCTGGTATTGCTGTTTTATATTCTAAAGGTTGTCAAGCCTTTGGTATGCAACCATAAGCCATGATAACCTCCTGCCAGGAAAGCAGACCTGTGGATCTCAAGGAAGACTTTCTATTCTGCCCTGGATCTTCCCCTTTTCTCATAGGCTCTAAAGAACAATGCCTTTTCAAGAGCGTTGCTATGTGACTAAATACCACAGGAGAGACTGAATGGCAGACATTATCCCCCTGTGAGTCAGAAATGAGGTGAATCACACCCCCTAGAACCTGTTGGAGGAGTTTGGGATCCTTGTGGAAGAACAGCTCAGAGACTTGGGAAACACAGGAAGATGACAAGACCCACTTCCTTACCTCAGGCTGAGGACATTCAGGATGTTTCAATTCCCACTGGCTGCTGGGAAATGTCTCCTTTCCCTATCCAGGTGCTTGAATGAACCTATGTACCAGGTAGGTGCAGGTAACACATGGGGCTTTGGCTGAAGCCACCAAGGTAAGAACCTTCCAGAAGTTCCTTGGTTTGATGTGTTCTTTCCTTTTCTTTCTGCCTGTGCACACTGGACTCATCTTTGAAGATGCCCCTATACCACAATCTCTTTGCAACTTTATCTCTGTGACTAGTTGTGAAGGGTCTTCTCTCCTTTGCTCTTTGGTATATCATCTCAGGGCTCTGTCTTCTGCAGCCAGGGAAGGTTTCTGACGCTAGAGACTTGATTTGCATTTGTGTCACTAGTTTATTTTTCCTGTCATAGGACATGAATGAGTTAGTGGATTAAGATATGGGATGCACATGCTTGGCTACTCTTGGAATTCAAGCACTCTTTTCGTCATCTTGTGAGGCTGGGGATCGAACCTGTGATCTTGTAGATGGTTCTCCGGCTGGAAAATCCAGTTCTTGATGATCTGCTGTAGACAGTCCTCATTCTCTCTCTCTCTCTCTCTCTCTCTCTCTCTCTCTCTCTCTCTCTCTCTCTCTCATAAACACGTCTTAGCCAAAGACTCTAATTTTTTTAGAAAGGTTTTATTTTCATGTGTATTAACAGGCATGTGTGTGTATCTGTGTGAATATATGCAACATGAATGCAGGTTTTTAGCCACTGATCCATGTTGTCAACCTTGGCTACTTTTCGTTCAGAGACAAGGTCTCACTAAGTTTTCAGGATGGCCTTGAACTCACTCTGTAGCCCTGACAGGCCTTGAAAGGTTGATTCTCCTACCTTAGCCCCCAAGTAGCCGAGATTATAGACCCGTGCCCCCAGACCCAGAAGATTATTGCTGTCTAAACTGTACCTATTTATGGGGCACAAATGTAGTGTATAAGGATCAAATCATGCTCATTAGCATTTTCATTTCCATAAATGTTAAAAATTTCCATGTGTTGCCATGGCTTGCATATCCCAGGCTGATGTTCGATCAGAGAGCTACATCCGGTCCTCACTTTTTGACTCTATGTAATAGTGTATGTGTTTCTGAGATGCAATGGGATATTTCAATATGTGATGCTTGTCGTAGGTGACCCCTTGGCTAGACTATTGTTCCCAGTTACATCATCAAACACTAGTCTGGATCTTGCACTGCAGGTGCTTTGGAGATGCAGGTGACATGTGAGTCAATGAAGAAGGACTTTATATAATTAAATAAAGCCTCCAAGAACAAACTCTGAGATCTCCTGGGGAAGTAGAAATTTGCTTGCAGACTACAGCAGCAAGTTCTGTCTGCATTTCCATCTGGGGCCAGCCTGAACTGCAGGCTTCATGGCACACACAATGGCATGAGGCCATCCTTTAAAACACATTTATCTATGGCTGGGGAGATGGCTCAGGGGGCGAGAGCATTTGCTGCACAAACATGAGGACCTAAGTTCAAATCCCAAGCACCTGTGTAAAAGCTCTACATGCCCAGGGCCTGTAGCCCTGGTACTATGGCAGACAAAGGCAGGAGCATTGCTGAGTTTTACTGGCTACCAGCCTAGTTTCAGGTTTAGTGAGGAACTCTGTCTCAAGGGAATAAGGTGGAGAGCAATTGAGCAGGACAGTTGATGTTCTTCTCTGGTCTTTGTACTGCCGTGCGCATGTGCATACATCACACACGCACATGTGCGCACACATGCATATGGACACACCCCTGACTATCAATATCCATATCTAAATATATCTATTTCTATAGATTCTAATTCTGTGAGGAATCCTGATTGATAGACCAGGGTTGAGGCCCATATTTGAACCCAGACTCTAGGTCCTGACTCCCATAATTCCTATTTGCATGACTAATCATTTTGAGAAAGATCTCAATCTTTACCCCTGTGAAATGGGAGACTAATGGTAAGTCCTGTCTAAGGCTTCAGAAAGGGTGAAATGAACCAGTACATTGAAAGCGTTCAGTAAACTGCCTGGCTTTGGTTAAGGCGGAAAGGTAGGTCCCTGCTATTTTTTGGAGTGTTTCATGCCACAATTTATTTGAGGCATGGAGGGAATGTGGAACCTCCCTATGCCAACCCAAACTTTTCTGGGGGGCAAAGTATCATGTCTGTTCTCAGAGGGGCTTCTGATTCACCATTCTGCAGCTGCCACCTGAACAACCACAGGATCATTGTGCACCTTCTGATGAACCAGTGGAGTAGTCACTCACAGAAGGGGGAATGATTCTCCCAATGTCCTGGACCCAGGAAACGTCAGATGAGAACACTTGGCTGCTGTAACCCAGGGCTCAGGGTACAGGATTCCGCCTTAGTCGAGTCATGGTGTGTAACCCTGGAGGAAGAAGGGGTACTCCAACAGCATCAGTCTCAGTGCATCAAGCTCTCTTACCATCGGTGTCTTTTGGCTAAAGGGGCTTCTTTGCAGAGAGTCCCCATCTAGTAGCAGAACAGTACATGCTGTGCTGAGCCCTTCAGTGTTTTCAGTTAGTGATTTTACTTCATTTGTTTGTGTGTCTGCTTGGAGTGTACAGACCAGTCTGTATGGCATAAATTAGTGGAATGAAAAAGCAGAAGCCTAGAGGGTTTGGGTGTGGTGTTTGTTTCAGGTTGTTTGGATGTAGATCAGTGAGGTTGTGCATGCTTGGGAACAGGACTAGTTTTCAGTTTGTGGAGGACCACCTTATGTAACGGACATTGACTTGGGAAGTGTGGGAATGGATATAAATGGATATACATTTCTTGCATGGATATAAATTACTTGCATTTTCTCCCAAATATCCTTAAAAAGCCAAGCTAATAAAAGCTGGTATACTGATTAGAAGGGATTCCTTCTTTTTTAATTGAAAAAAAAAAAAAAAAAAGGTGTGTGTGTGTGGGGGGGGGAATGTTGAAATTGAGTCTAGAGAGATGGCTAAGAGTGAATACTTGTCTTTTTTCTGCCTTTGAGATAGAATATCACTATGTAGTCCTTGTATCCTGGAATTTATTATGCAGACCAGGCTAGCCTCAAACTCAGAGATCTGCCTCCCTCTGCCTCCCAATTACTGGGATTAAAGGTATGTGCCACTACACCCAATGTGAATACTACTCTTTGAGAAAACCCAAATTTGGTATCCAGCACCCATGTTCAAAGGCTCACAACTGCCACTAACTGTATCTCTAAATGACCTGAGTCCCTCTTCTGGCCTCTGAGAACATCTGCACTCATGTATACACATGGACACATACACACTGTAATGGTTGGTTTTGTGTGTCAACCTGACACAAGCTGGAGTTATCACAGAGAAAGGAGCTTCGATTGAGGAAATGCATCCATGAGATCCAGTTGTAAGGCATTTTCTCAATTAGTGATCAAGGGGGAAGGGCCCATTGTGGGTGGTGCCATTCCCGGGCTGGTAGTCTTGTGTTCTATAAGAAAGCAAACTGAGCAAGTCAGGGGAAGCAAGCCAGTAAGTAACATCCCTCCATGGCCTCTGCATCAGCTCCTGCTTCCTGACCTGCTTGAGTTCCAGTCCTGACTTCCTTTAGTGATGAACAGCAATGTGGAAGAGTAAGCTGAATAAATCCTTTCCTCCCCAACTTACTTCTTGGTCATGATGTTTTGTGCAGGAATAGAAACCCTAAGACAGACAGGCACACACACACTCCACAGATACACATAATTAAAAATAAAAATAAAGTATTGAGAAAAAGTTGAGACCAGGTAATCCTGGTTTTCCATTTCCCTCTGGCTTAGAGCTCATTAACAGCAGGACTCTGTGACTGTCACTTAAAGGGGCAGTCCCTTCTGTAAGGAACGACCTGCAGACCAGCTTAGAGACATATTTAGGATCAGATTTTAGGCAAGTAGTAGTCCTATCTCTGTACAAGTGTTTCTGCCTCTGCGACCTTTGGGCACACAGTATGTGCTCTGGTTTGGGTATGGTTTGCCTCTCAAGGCTCACATGGTGGAAGCTTGGTCCTGGGTATCACATTATTGGGAGATGCTGGGACCTTCTAGAGGTGGGACTGATCTGGTTAAGGAGAGTGCTGGTTAGGTCTTGAGGTCACCATCCTGTGAACTGAGAAGTGTCTTCCTTTCGAGACTGGGTTAGGGTCTTATGGGAACAAGTTTGGTGCCAAATAGTTGAATCAGTTCCTGACAGAGTGGAGTTTTACAAAGCAAGCCAGCTTCTTTTCTGTCTCCTCTGCCCCATGTCTCTACTTTATAGACTCTGACTTTCCCTGCATCTTCCCCATGCTGAGTACATCTTGAGGCACCTTCTACACGATAAGCAGATGCCAGCCCCATGCCCTTGGGCTTTGCTCCCTCCATAATTGTGAATGACACAAATCTCTTTCCCTTTTATTTCCATCTTAAAAAAGATTTTTTTGAATTTATTTATGTATTTATGTGTGTGAATATGTGCATGTGCGTGCCTGGGAATGCCAAAGAGGGAGCTGGAGTCACAGGTACTTGTGTGCTGTCCATCTTAGGTGCTGAGAAACAATCTCTGGTCCTCTGCAAGAGCAGCAAGTGCTCTTAACTGCTGAGCCATCTCAATAACCTCTTTTCTTATTAGTTATTCAAATTTCAGGTATCTTGTTATAGTTAACAAACCAGCAACAACAAAACCAAACCAAGGCAGTAGGATTGATTGAACTTCTTGGCTCTCTTTCCATTCACAGGGCCACATAATCAATTCTGGTCAATGAAATACCAATGGCATAGAAAGAAAGTGACGGGAGTCACTTCTGAGCTGGACTATCTGATGCTTACTTCCCATCATGGGTACCATGGGCACTACTTGAGACAATGACTCTTCATTGCCCTGAGTCCTCAGAGCTTATAGTGAGAAGTCTTCTGATAACTGGAAATGGGCAAATAGCACAACCAAGAAATAATTTTTTTTTAAAGTCATCCATGGAGATGTAGTTGTTTCCACAGTATAGCCCAATTTATCCTGACTGACAGAGAAATACAATTATTGGATCAAAGGATGCCCTGTTACCTAGGCTCTCTCACATTTCTTGGGTGTGCCTGCATCTGGAAGGTGGTCTAATGCTTCCCTGCCACGTCCTACAATCCTTTCATCTGGAGCTCATTAAAAATAGAGCAGATAGAGACCTGTAAACAAGGGTACAGCTTCATGTCTCATTCTAAAAATGGACGTTTGCGGACTTGTCTGGAATTTGATCAGGATGCAGGAGTGCAGAATTCAAGTCATTTCAAAGTGATGCATGGTCAAGTCTTTGGAACCGATTGTTCAGCATTTCAACTTTATCTCAGGAAGAGACTGAAGGGCATGGGAATGAGAGGAGCAATTTAGCCAAGCTTATACAGCTTGCTAATAAATGGCAGTAGAAACAAGACAAGAACCCAGGACCCTTTATTACAAGTAAATTCTTCTGTGCCTCAGAGGACTACATACCGCAGTCAAAAGACCTCCACCGGACTCCAGGTCAGCTCTGCTCAGTATAAAAATAATGGAAGCTACAAGCACGACATTTTCAACAACATAAAAAAGTAGAAAAGGATATTAAATTTAATAACATTTGACTTAAGCCAATGTATAGAAAATAATATTCTGTTGAAACATATAATCAGTCTAAACATTATGAATGAGATGTTTTACAATTTCAGAGTGGCTTTGAAGTTTGCCAGGTATGTTCTCACAGTATTTCTTATTCAGAAAGGCTGAATCTCATTCTTATTTATGTATTTATACTTATTCATTGTTTATTAAATCTGTATATACATACATACAAACATACATACATACATACATACATACATGTGTGTGTATGTTTCAGCATGCATGTGCTACTGTGAGCATGTATGTGGAGGTCAGAGGACTACCTAGGGTATTGACTGTCATCCTCCACTTCGGTTGAGATATGACTTTTTATTCTTCATTACTATACTTCAGGCTAGCTGGCCTGCAAGCTTTTGGATACTCTTTTGTCTCTGCCTCGCATGTCATCTTACGTGTGCCAGGATGTACAGACCCATACACCGCAGTGCCCAGTTTTATGTGGAGTCTGATGATCCAAACACAAGTCCTCAGCCTTGCACAGAAAGGGTTTTACCCATTGACCCTTCCCTCCAGCCCTGAATTCTTGGTGCTCTGAGGGTTTCACTCAGGTCTGTTGTTAAATATCTAATTTTGTAGCATACAACATGTTTCTTAATTTCTCTAATTTCTCTGGTACTAGACACCATAATACCTGGCCCCTAGTTACTTCATCAGGCTGTGGAGGCAATTAATGAGATAATGTCTGAGTTCAGCAGAAGGTCCTTTCTGCTCAAGTTCAAGGTGCTGTTCTCTTTTATGTGTCTGTGGGGAAGTCCCATTAGCACCCATGGGAACTATGCACATTGTAGCAACGTAGAAACAAAGCTGGCCAGGCAGGGAGTAATAATAGGTTGCCAACAGGGATGTGCTTTTCTGTGTGGGTGGGGACTTTCTGCAGAGGGCTGGAGACTCACAAAGTCGGCTTGTGCTGCCACACTGTGAAGGTTGCTTTCTTGGCTCACTGTTGTGGAGGGGAGGTAAGAAGGTAAAACCAAGGCATTAAAGGCTATTGTTTTGAGCACGCTATCACACAGTCCCCTCCTGTAGGGCACTTTTTAGAGAGACAGACAGGATGCTGCTCTCTCTGCCTTCAGAATGGTGAGCTCAAGTTTGCTCTTTATATTGTTTTTACAGTTGTACCTTTCCAGGTGGTACTGCTTGACACAGCTTGGCTCTGCAGGTTTGAACATCACAGCATATGGGCTTTGGTTTCTGCCGAGCCTCTGTGTGGGAAACAGTCCACAGCTGCTGGTGTTGGCAGATTTGCTAACTCTAGGAAATGCTGGGGTTGTCGTTGGAGACTTCTTGCTCTATGTCTGAGGTTTCAATCTCCAGGTTCCCCTTTGGTATGTTAAAACAAAACAAAAGCTTCACTTAATGGAAAACCTTTTTTAAAAATTATACAATGTTATAATCTCAGTTCAGTTCAAAATATAACTTAAAATTGAAAACCCAAATGATTTCTATGCATAGTACGTGTAAATTTAACTGTAAAGGTAACTTCTTGTGATTCTAAATACACAGGTAAAATTTTTTTTAGCCCCTTTTAAGTAGTTGACTTTTTTTTTCTTGGTCCAAGTGAGATTGCTCAGCTAGTAAAGGCACTTGCTGCCAGTCCTGAAAACTTGACTTCCATCCTTGAACATACCCAGTGAAGGAGAGAACAGATTTCCTCAATGTTGACCTCCGAGTTACACACAAGGGCAATGATGTGCTCGTGGGCACACACACACACACACACACACACACACACACACATTAAATATAATACAATTTTTAAAAGTTTCCTTTTTATTCAACAAGCTAAAAGTCACAATGTCTAGGATAGTCAATTGTGTTGTTTTCGACCATACACCAATGTTTCCAAATTACACAAAAGTACAGGTTACCTCACAAAATGCTGGGCCTTATGGCTGTTACCTTCTTGCTTAAATTTCCAATTAGCTGGTGATCAAATAGTTTTTAATCCTGTAAAAATAGTGCTCTAAACTATTGGTGAGTGTAGCTTGCTTTTAAAAGCCAGGCTATTGCTTCCAAAACGGACTTATTTGGTGTGTATGGCGTTCCATCCAATGTATGTATGTGTACGCATGATATGCATGCAGTGCATGGAGAGGCATCAGATCTGCTGGGGCTAGAGTTAATAGACGGTCGTGAGCCACTGTGCGGGTGCTGGAAATTGTACCTGAATCCTCTGCAAGGGCAGCCAATGCTTTAACTTCTGAGCCATTTCTCCAGCCCTTGTATTATTTTTAAAGACAAGGTCTCACTGTATAGCCCAGGCTGGCCTTGAACTCAGGATCCTTCTGCCTCACCTCTCAAGGGGCTAATTTCACTGACATTTTTGTTGAGCCAATGAGTGTATGACTGCTACAAAAAGGGAGACATTGACCTATTCTCCTCTTGCTCTGTGTCTCTCTGGCCCTTGTTCTAGCCGACAAAGCAAGATATGTGTTAAACTCATTCATGACCTCTGCTTCCACTGTTTGTTCCAGTAACTTCTTCCATATGTTGATTTCCTTAACTGTGAAGAGTTAGCTCCTGCTTTCGTGGTTATTTATAGTTTCCTGAGGTCTCAGTCCTGTCTCTGCTTGCTCGCTCTCCATTCACATGCCCACGAGGGCAGAACAGCAGTGCTGGTGGCTGTAGTCTGGATAAGCAGGTTCTCAAGAGGTTAACTGTTACTTCTAGACAGGTACTCCAGGCAGCTGACTCCAGGCCAGAGATGTCCCTGGTTAGCTTCCAGTCGGGGCTTTTGCAATAGGAAATGTGCTGCCAGAGTCTCTCTGAGCAAATGTCCTGTCCCTCCTCAGGTGAGCACAGCCCATATGGTGGGCGGTAGACTGGGAACAAACCACTGTGTTCTCTCCAGGGTTTGCAGCTACCAATCCATCTACCAGTCCAAAGGGAAACCAGAAATTAGCCATCCAGCTTCATTAACAAAGGATGAGGAAGCACTTTCCAGAGGTGCCTTGCACTTTCAAAGTGAATTATGAGTTGTTACATTCAGAGATGAGCTTCAGCAAGTCATCTGCTTTGGTATCCAGTTCTGAGTCTTTACTGAACAATTTTGGACTTGATCTTAGGTTATCCTCAGGGCCCAACATGGCAGTGTCCACCCACTGGGTACTTTAAGGCTGACAAATAGTCTACAGTTTCATGGAATCAGAGCATAAGAGCCACCTTTTGCAGGACCACACTGTGGCCATCCTTTTGATGTCTTCCTTCCTGGTCAGGTTAGAAAATGTCCCTTCTCTTGCTCATCCCGGTGAGGACTAGCGTATTCCAGGAGAGCCACTTGGCTTGCTACCTTCACAGCGATGCTTTCTCCTGGTTGCATGGAAAACAGGGCCAGTCAGCCTGAGGGTTTGATTCAGTGAGAGCAAGGCAACGGAGCAGGCTGCCTGTTGAGTCCTGGGTTGTCCACCCCTTGCTTCATGTGGGAGGCTGGACTACACTACGTCTAAGACCCTTTCCAGAAGGAGGTCTGCACTTCTCACTGTATTAAGGTGTCTTATTGGAAGGCAGAATGGTATGTGGATAATAAGAGGCAGAACACTGTGCCTTTGCTTTCTCACTTGTAAAACGGCTGCATCATAGCAGTATCTACTAGGTGATGCAAGCTGTATGGGGATGCTGCAGAAAATGAGTGCATGAAAACATGCATAGTCTCTGGTCCTGGGTCTGAGATACTGTTAACTATGTACTTATAACTCTAGAAGGTCCCAAACAACAGCATCAGAAGACACTGAGTCACTCATTCTGTAATAGTCGGTGGGGCACTTTCTGCTACTTCTCCTGCTAATCATATCCCTGAATTGATGGGAACTGGGCGTGGCAGCCAGGTAGCAGAGGAGGAAGAGGCAAAGGAAGCATGGGGCTTGCAGGAAGATGTGACAAAGGCAGCTCTTCTCTCCACCCAGTACAAGTTCCAGCTTTGGCCACCTTCCTTGTTAGAGCAGCGAAGGAGGAAGGAGCCCTGAGATGGCAAATAGGTGGGGCCACCATCCATCACTACTCTCATTGTCACCATCCTCTGGTCCTTTTCTAAGTAGCTCAGATTATTAGTGATGAAGAAATACACCACCCAGGACATTTCTAGGCTCTTAGAGGCGTCCATCCTTTCTTGGGTGCAGCAACTCTTAGAGACAAGCGACGGAATCCAAGCTACAGAGGAAATGCTCAAGTAATCCAGTTGCTCTCCTCATTCTTTATGTTTCTGCCTTCTCCTTTCTCCGGTCTGCCTCTTCCAGACTCTGACTCCCAGTACTCCATACTTGACCTGCCTCCTCACAGCTTACTTAACTTCCCCATTACAGAGAACATGGAGACCTTTAGGATGACGGAAGTATCCCCAGTCATCCTGGGTTAGCCATACTACTCAGCCAGTTTCTGCTTTTCCTCTGATGGAATTAGCTCAACCTGCCATTTCCATCCTGTCTCAGCTGCACTCTTTCCTGAACATTCTATTGCTCCTAAATACTCCATTGCTTTGCCTCTGTTAGCTTGTTTCTCTTTGACAATGAGCATGCCCAGGTCCTGTAAAACATAAATCCTCCTCTTCTCTCCTGACATCCTCTCTGAAAGTATCATTGGGTCTTGCTCTTTTCTATATCGCAAGTTTCTATACAGAGGGATTCTATGTCTCTCTGTCTCTCTGTCTCTGTCTCTATGTCTCTCTCTTTCTGTCTCTCT
>JADRCH010000055.1:6316501-6350355 GCA_019843965.1 Rhynchomys soricoides | reverse complement strand
TCTGTCTCTCTGTCTCTGTCTCTATGTCTCTCTCTTTCTGTCTCTCTGTCTCTCTTTCTGTCTCTTTGTCTCTGTCTATCTGTCTCTCTTTCTGTCACTCTGTCTCTGTCTCTGTCTGTCTCTTTGACTCTCTCTCTCTCTCTGTCTCTTTGTCTCTCTCTGTTTCTCTGTCTGTCTCTTTCTGTCTCTCTGTCTCTCTGTCTCTCTCCTATCTCTCTGTCTCTGTCTATCTGTCTCTCTCCTTCTATCTCTCTGTCTCTGTCTATCTCTCTGTCTCTCTCTTTCTGTCTCTCTGTCTCTGTCTCTCTCTCTTTCTCTCTCTCTCTGTCTCTCTTTCTCAGCTCTCCCCATTCTCCTAGGATGATTTCATCTGTTCACACAGTACCAGCAATTGTGACATTCCTTTGTCGTATACTCCCAAGATGCTACCTACACCTCCAGTTTATTGTCTGCATCCCAGCCAAAGCTCATGGTGTTCTTCTCTGAACCAGCTGGCTGTCTTCCTGCCCCCTCTTCCGTGCTGAATAATGCTCTCACCACCTGTGCAGTCTCTGGCCAGAAGCCTCAGCGTCATCCTTATTCACCTCTGCCTCTGCAGCTCATGAATCACAGAAGGATTTCACTGGGAGATAAGCCCTGGTGTGCAGGTGGTTCCTCTGAGATGTGTGGCTCAGATAGGACTTCTTCCTCCTCAGTATTTCCAGGCTCCTCACAGCCTTTTACCTTTCACCTGAATTACTGCACCAGTTCAGCTGGTCTTTCCCTTCCTCTCCTGCTTCAGTTCCTACTTTGAAACCCTAACCTCTAGTATGATGGTTTCAGGAAGTGGGGCCTTCGGGAGGTGGTTAGATCGTGAGGTTTCTTCTAAGGTGTTAGTGTCTAGTGGGGTGCTGCGTTTCTTCTTGATCCTAGGCATGGACTAAGCAAGAAGCTGCACTTTGGGAATCAGGCCACAGGTCTTAGCAGATAATAAACTTGCTGGATATCCTTCATGGAGTGTTTCTACCTCCAGACTGAGGTAGAGAAGTTTCTATGTTTAGAAGCCATCTAGGCTGTGGCATTTCATACACACATGTGGACGGAGTAAGACAAGTCCCTTCTAACTGATGCTGATGTAACTCACGTACAGTGTTGCCAGGAAGATCCCCCACGGGCCCGTGCATCCTCTGGTGGGTTTCAAAGTCCAGACTTCTGAAAATTTTTTGTTCATATTTTAAATAATGTTTTGGTTCATCTTTTTTTTTTTTTCAGACAAAGTCTTAATATGTAGCTCACGTCTCAAACTATCCATCTTCCTGCTTCAACCTCTCCAAGTGCTGGGAATACAGGGACACTGGGCCACACCCAGGAGCTCATATGGCATCCAGTGCCTCCCTGCCTTACTTTGACATACCTCTGCAGCCTGCGAGCTCTCTGAAATGTGCCTCACATTCTCAGCAAGCTGAGTCTCTAAGCGCTTCCCCACAATGTCACCTCTCATCATTCCGGTCCCCACCAACTCCTTTTTCTTTCAACTCTCCTCTTGACAGATTCCTTTTATTTATTTATAATAAAAATATGTGTGGGAGGTGGGCGTGGTGGCACAGACCTGGAATCCTAGCCCACGAGTGGTGGAGGCAGAGGATCAGAAGTTCAAGGTCATTCCCACCTACCCACATTCCCAGTTACCCACAGCAACAATAACAGAGATGGATGGGCCTAGGATGTAGCTCAGTTGCAGGATGCTTCCCAGAAGTAGGAAAGTCCTTGGATCCACCCCCAGCAATGCAACCAAGTGAAAAAAACGGGTATATTTAATGTAAGGTTATTATCTGGTAGTATTTACTTTTCTATTACACGAATGCTGTGATTTAAACAAACCAGGATAGGACTAGAGAAGAAACGTCTTCAGAAGTAATCAACAATTAGACTAGACAAATAGTATGTGTTAGAAAGCTATAATAATTGATCCCCCCAATTCTCTGTTACAAAATTTACTCTTTCCAAACTCCTTCATCTCTCTCCCCCTTCCTCCTTAACTGACCAGGAACTCTCTATGTAGACAAGGCCTTGAACTCACAGGAATCTGTCTGCTTTCGCTTCCTGAATGCTGGGATTAAAGCAGTGTGCTACCATACCTGGTTCCAAACCCTTTGTGAACATTGCCTTTCTCTTTCTTTCTTGCTTTCTTTCTTTCTAAGATTTATTTATTTATTTTATGTATATGAATGCACTGTAGCTGTCTTCAGACACACAGAAGAGGTCATCAGATCCCATCACAGATGGTTGTGAGCCACCATGTGGTTGCTGGGAATTGAACTCAGGATCTTTGCAAGAGCAGTCAGTGCGCTTAACCACTGAGCCATCTGTAGCTCAACATTGCCTTTCTTTACAGCTTCATTAAAGTATACTTGACAAATAAAATTGAATAATTTTTGTTTTGTTTTTGGAGGCCCAGCTGGCCTCCAATTCTTGTCCATCCTCCTGCCTCAACCTTCAGAGTGCCAGGATAAAACTGTAGACAATTTAGGTTTACAACATGGTGATTTAATTCACATACACACAACTATGGGATTGGCTAACATTTATTGCCTGACCTAGTTTCCATGTTGCGTGTGTACTGTGTTGGTTTTAGCAAGTTTAAAGTATATTATGTAGTATTACTGGCTATACTTACCAGGGTGTGTGTGTGATCTCCAGAGCTTAGGTCTTTTATTTGGCAGAGGGGACAGGAGTTGAAGCAGGTCTTGCTCTGTAGTCCCGCATGGCCTCACACTTATGGCGTTTCCCTTGCTTCAGCCTTCCAAGTACTAGGCTCACATGCCAAATTAAATCTCATTTATCACAGACACTCTGGACTTTTTGACAGACTTTTCCACACTTGCCCACTCCCAGCCCCACACACTTTCACTCCACTTCTGTGAGCTTCACGAATTCCACCTGTAAGTGATGTCACACACTTGGGGATTTGTGTCTCTCTCTCTTGACTTGTTTCACTCAGTACAGTGTCCTGCATGTTCCTCCAGTGTCCTGAGTGAGAATACTAGATTCCTTCATCTGATGTCAGCTTCAGAGTTGAGCCTCTTTGCATGTTTCTAAGACCCTGGCTCCGTACTGTTTGCCCACTTCATGTTCCCCATCTTTTGGTTGGTTCTTGCTTTTGGTTTGTAGAGCTAGGGGTGGAAGCCATGGCTTTGGGGATGCAGGCAAGTGCTCTACTTGACCACTGAATCGCACCTCCAGCTTCTTTGCATCATTTTTTCGTTTCTCCCTTTGGAGATGCTTCATGTTTGTTGAGCAGGTGCAGGCTAGAGTATGTGTAGATAGAAGAAAGCTGTGGTAATAATAAATACATAGCTTTGTCCTGGGAAATGAATATTTTGGATAAACCTTTGGTATTTTTTCCAGAAACAGGTGACTTCTTGGCCGAAGAATTCTCTCACTTAAGCCAATTTTCAAAATATGATTTTTCACTTAATCAGCCTTGGTCATAGGTAAGAGATAGCTATTGGCTATCTCTCTTTGGAAAAAAAAATTTTTTGGTAAAGGCTTAATTATTTTAATTTCACATATATGCATGTCTTTATTGCACATATATGTTTATTATCTCTGTGTCTGGTGCTGACAGATGTCAAAAGAGGGAACTGGATTCCTGAAACTTGAGTTGCAGACAGCTGTGAGCTGCCATATGGGTGCTGGGAACTGAACTCAAGTCCCTTGCAAGAGCAGCAAGTACTCTTACCAGCTGTCTTTAGAAATCTTTAAATATTTGGTTATATTAAGTTTAAGTGAAAATATTTTATTTACATAAGGTCTGATATGTACTGAAGGCTGGCCTTGAACGCCTATGTATCAGTTGATCATGTTCAACTCAAGATTCTCTTGCCTCTGCCTCCTGAATGCTTGAATTACAGGCATGGACCAGCAAGCCCACCTGCCTTAATTGTAATGTTTATCAGTAGTACAGACATAGTCATCATGACTACAGCATCCTTCGATTTCTGACTTTTTATGACATATAGGCCAACCAGAAAACTGAAAGTCTATTGGAGACTGGGGCTGAAGCACAGATGGTAGAGTAATTGCTTAACAGGAATAAAAGTCAGATTGATCCTCAGCACTGCACAGCCTGGGCCTGGTGGTGCATGCCTGTAATTTTAGCACTCAGGAGGTAGAAGGGTGATCAGGAGACCAAGGTTATCCTCAGATACAGTGAGAATTTGGGGGCTAGCTTGGGCTACATGATATGCTCTCTCAAAAAAGCCCTTGGTCAAACCACCACTACCACAACAAAACAAACCATGCACCCTGTAGGGTGCTAGTAACCAACTGAGGCCACAGTAGGAGGGAGTAAACCCAAGGGACATCAGTTTTTAGTAATTATGAAAATAAAATAATAACTCGAAAGATTCACAGAACCTTACCCTTCATCATAGACAGCCCCTTCCAACCCCCTTCCCCTGAACAGGGTTTCTATATGTAGCTCTGGCTGGCCTAGAACTCTGTAGACCAACCTGACCTCAAACTCACAAAGATCCATGTGCCTCTGCCTTCTGAGTGCTGGGATTAGAGATGTGCACCACTCTATCAGGGTTATGAAGGACAGCCCTTTAATCTGTGACAGAGACAGAGAAGAGCTTCAACAGATCAGATTATACGAGTCCCCTTTCTCTTCAGTTCTTCCATTGACAGGATCTGGAGTACTGTTTTAAGGGAACAGCTGTGGTTGGAGATAGTACCCTGGGAGTCCCAAAATGCACGTGATTTGTACTTCCATTGAAGGGATTGTGTGGAATATGCCACCAGGTTAGGACACAGGAGCTCACCAAACCACGTTCTCTGCCCACTTGATCTTTGACTTTCTAAGCTAAAGAGTTAAACAAAATAATGCATATCTATTATTTACAAGTGTCTCAGTATAGCAGCATAGGGACCAAGATCAAGAGGTAAGAACTTGAGGAATTGTTTTAAATTAGGAGAACTGATGTTTTCAATAGGGAACCATCAAAGGGCAGCCTATTTATGTGTTGGATGAACAAGCAGCAAAGAAGACCTTTCTAGGTGAGTGACAGATGTTTGGATGTCAAACTAGGAAAGGAAGACATCTAGACTAGTGGAAGCATCGAGTGTCTACACTTTGGGGATAACACAGTAAAAGCTTTGAGCTAAGAACACAAGCTATGTCCTATCTAGCAATGTCTCCTTTTCAATTCTAGTTTTTCACGATGGGGATCAACTCAGACCTGGTGCCTACGAAGTGTGCATTCTCACACTAAGCTATTTTCTTAGCTCTCTTTCCTCTGGGTTGGCATGCTTTAACGCCTCCATGAATATGGTTTTAAGGGCAATCCTGTTAACCACCAGCTGTGCACAGGATCTCATAAAGAGAGAGGACTTGCTCCATGTACATTTAAAGTTTATTTTGTTGGTAATGATGGGATGGGCCTTTGGCCTCCAGGAATTCACGTTCTTAAATGCTCCAGGGTGGCCTGTGTGAATTCATTAGCTTATCTGTTCTGCAGGGCAGGTGCTTCTAGCAGCAGATTGCCCAAATCAATTCAAAGAATGCACCTGTTAGATGGGAATCTTGATCTGGAGATCACACCATCTAATTTCCAGAAAGCTAAGCCAGGTGAAATTAGGGGGCAGGACAGGAACGCTGTAGGCTCTTACCAGCTGGGTTTGCAAAGTTGGAACCAGGAAGGTGATTCTCCTCCCTTGGAGATTTTATTTTGATGGATTAGTAGAAATGATCCTGCACCCAAGATGTGAATTCCTTTCCTCGCGTTTCCTCTCTCCTCTTCTCTTCCCTTCGTACCCTCCCTTCCCTCCTTTCTCCCTCCTCCTTATCCCCCTTTTCTTAGCAACGATTGTTGTCCTGAGACAGGGTCACATACTGGAGCTTAGCCCGGAGTTCCCTATGCAAGGACTCATGGTGACCCTCCAGCCTCAGCTTCTCCGGTGCTTGAGTAGTGTATGTAAATGGCTGGCTTCTTAGAACCATTTTTTAAAATGGTTCATCTTGGATTTGGTGCCATATTAATAAAGATGCTTAAGCGAGATTCTCTTTCTTCCTGTATTAAACACATATCTCAGAGGGAAAGGCAGAGAAAAATGGCCATGCTCCAATGAGTCTGTGTGCAACACAAATCGGACTTGGTGTGTGTTTGTTTTTCTTTTGGGAAGGGAGGAAGGGTAGGAGGGTGGGCCTGGGATAAGGAAGCATGATCAGGGGGCATTGTATAACATCCCTAAATAATTAGTAAAGGCATGATGTTGGTAGGGGAGAGAAGTCAACAAATTGAGAAACAACATAGCTTCATAAAGTGATGAGAAGACAAAGCAAGCAAGATACAGAATCAGGATTGAGGTTGTAACCGAATGGGGCCCTGGGCTTGAGTCTAAGCTCAGAGACAAATTAAAAAAAAAAAAAAGACCTTGAAGGAAGAAGAGGGAATTATTTTTGAATTTTGTAGATGAGCAGGAAGATTGGTAGCAATGGAGAAGGAAGTCTAGACAGAAAGCATGTCAGGAAGTGGCAGAGAACACAGTGAAGAAGTAGGCATGACTGGAGATAAGCGGTCAAGGGGAGAAAGGGTGGATGAAATGAAGTTGTGCATGGTTGGATTACCAGGGTCTCACAGGCCGACTCCTGACCTTGGGTTTTATTAATGGTGCAGAAGGAAGCCACTGGAGTGGGCTAAGCAGGAGGACAAGGTAGTTTGAGTAATAGCCTGAAAACTGTACTCTGTAAAGAAGCAGATGAGACAAGAAACACCCAGGAAGATCTTGGAGAATGTTCTGCTGTAGAAGAAGACGGATTTAGGCAAACCAACTATTTTGGCTTCATGAATGGACAAGTGAGGACTGTGTTGGTGTCTTGACGTATGGGACTCTGTGAATGTGGTGAGAGGCAGTAGTTTTCAGGGACTTACCAGGAGCTCACCAATGAATGGCTAGGTATACAGTAAGAGAGTAAAAGACTAGGTAGGGATAACTCTGATTTGTGGTCTGAGCAGCTGGGAGATGGTGGAAGTGTTTCCCGAGTGAGCTAGAGATTGATTGGGAAGGAAGTATTTTACATTGGGAAATTAATAACTCTGCTTGTATCATCTTAAGTGATGATACTAAGTCTAGATTAATCCGGAAGTTTGGGATGTAAGCTAAAACTCACTTCTGGGGCTAAACTTTGACTCACAAGTGTGTGGATGGTATTTAAAGCCATAGGTTAAGAAGGAATCCTCCAGGGTAGGGGGTGTATGCTTTGAGGCAGATGCTGAGCTCTGGAGTAATTCAGTAGTTCAGGGACAGGCTAAGGGTGTGATGTGAGCAAGGAAGACCATGAGGAGCTGCCAATGAAATAGGAGGATGTTTAAATATGTGTGTGTGTGTGTGTGTGTGTGTTACTGAAAGTAAGCAGTTCTATAATAGAGTCAAGCATGTCAAATCCTGCTTTGAAGCTCTAACAGGAGGACCTGGAGTGGATGCAAAGATTTGATGCAATAGTTTTAAGCAGAGCAGTGGGTTAGGGAGCTAACTCAGTAGGTAGAGTGCATGCTTAGCAAGCGTGAAGCTCTTGGTTTGAACCCCAGCTTTGCATAAACCAGTTGGTACCTGTATACCAGGTGGTATACACCTGTGTAAACAGCACCTGAGAGGCAAAGGTAAGAGAATCAGGAGTTTAAGATCATTCTTAGCTGTGTGGGAAGTTGGGAGTTAGAGATCGTGTCTAAAGAAAAAGGAGAAAAGAAAAACAGGAAAGGAGTCATGGGAAGACAAAGTGAAACTGTTATTATTTCTATTTTTTTTCTGCAAAGCAAACCAGTGTCCAAGAACTGTGGATGGGAAGAGGGTATTCTAGAACTTAGGGAGAAGAGGAAAAAATATGAGATAGTCATTTTGAAGACAGAAAAGGAGGTGACTGGACACTTAATGGCAGGAAGTTTTGAAACCCTGGTTGAAAATTTTGCTCATATTAATGATAAAAACCAGGGGCTGGCAAGGTGGGGTAAACACTTGCCCTGAAAGTCACCAGATATGAGTTTAATACCTAGAAGCCAAGTAAAAATGGGAGATTCTATTGTCTTCCAATTTCCAATCAAATGTGTGTCCCCAATAGTTAAAACAAATTTTCTTTTTCTTTCTTTCTTCCTTTCTTTCTTTCTTTCTTTCTTTCTTTCTTTCTTCTTTTGAGGTTTACTTATTAATGTACTTTATGTATGTGGGTGTTTTGCTTGCATGTGCAGAAGAGGACATCAGATCACATAGGACTACAGTTATAGATAGTTGTAAGCCAACATGTGGGTGCTGGAAATTGAACCCAGGACCTCTGAAAGAATAGCCAGTTCTCTTAAACACTGAGTCATATCTTCAGCCCCCTAAAACAAATTTGAAAAAGAACAAGTTGTGTGATTTCCTCTGGTCACTTTCAGCTGGGGATAGATAGATTTTGGGCAAATGATTTTGGTTACAACCAGGTTGTAACAAATTGTTCTAGCCTGAATGAAGAGAGAAAGGGAAGTCAAGAGTGTAGGCAATGGGGAGAATGTGCAGATAGACTGGAAACAGTTTAAACAGGCTTGTGACTCTCATGGTGTGGATGGGCAGTGAAAGAAAATGATGAATTAAGTACTCAGGGTCAATGTGGGATAAAGAGTTGTGGATGTTTTGTCTCCTGTTGTGCCTATATCTTCCACTGTTCATGCGTACTGTGCGAGAAGACGTCTGGTTTTCTAAGATGTGGGCTGCTTTCTCTGTGAAATCACCTCCATGACGAATTTCTTTAAAAAAATTACGTGTATGTGTATGTGTGTTCATGCATGAGTTTTTATATGCTATATGTCCACAGGTGCCCACAGAAGCCAGAATGCATTGGAATCCCTGACAACTGGAGTTAAATTAAAAGTGGTTGTGAGCACATGATGTGGGTGCTGGGAATCCAACTTAGGTCCTCTGTAAGAGCAATAGCGTTCAATCATTTAGCCACTTCTCCAGTCCCCTACCAACAGTAGTGTTTTAAATTGACATCCCCTTTTCTTGGGTTCCTGTTACATTTCATGGTAATCTTATGTCCTGGCAAGTTTTACGTCAACTGGACAAAAGGTAAAGTCATCTGAGAGGAGGGAACCTCAACTAAGAAAATTCTTCCATAAAATGGGGTTATAGGTAACCCCACAGAGCATTTTCTTAATTACTGATGGATAGGGAAAGGCATAGCCCATTGGGGGTAGTATTGTTCCTGGGCTTGTGATCCTAGGTTCTATAAGAAAGCAGGCAGAGCAAGCCAGTAAGCAGTACTCCTGCATGGCCTGTGCATCAGCTCCTCCCCCAAGTTTCTGCCCTGTTGGAGTTTCTGTCCTGACTTCCCTCAATGATTAACTGTGATGGAGAAGCATAAGCCAAATAAACAGTTATCTCTCCAAGTTGCTTTGGTCATGATGCTTCATCACAGCAATAGACACCCTGACTGATATACCTTGTTCAATTGTATTTCTGTTACCATAGCTCTAGGAACAAAGGGGTTCGAAAACAGCATCTTTACCAAGCCTCTTGTGAGTATGAATGGTCTCTTATAGATACATATAGATCAATTGCATCTCACAAAACTTCATTCTGAGGAAATATGACTTTGTACCTAGAACAAACTCCCCTGAGAAGCACAGGCTCATGCCACAAGAGCAGGGGCCTTAAGTCATGCCTTCAGTGTTCTGAAGAAAGAGCCATGGAAGAGGCACTGGGAAGAGTTATCCTGCATATTCTACGTCTGACAGTGTTTCATCCAACAGTTTTGGAAAAATTGGAATCATTGCTGGCTTAGTGTCCCAAGGAAGCCTGGTGTGTCTGTCCTAGTGTTGCAAGTCTTTGTCTGTGGTGAGCTGTTCTGTGTTTTGCAAGTCCCATGACACATTTAAATGACTGACCTTGGGAGATTGAGCTCTCTGACAGTGAGGTGTAAGTTGGAGTAAATACTTGGCTCTGGATACTGTGGTCCCCCTAGCTCGGTGCTTCTCAACCTTCTTAATGCTGTGACCCTTTAGTGTATTTGCTCATGTTGTTGTGACCCAAAACTAAAATTTTATTTTTGTTGCTCCTATATAACTATAATTTTGCTCTGTTTTGAATAGTAATGTACATATCTGATATACAGGGTATCTGATATGTGACCCCTGTGAAAGGGTTATTCAACCCTCATAAAGGGGTGGTGATCCACAAATTAAGAACCACTGTCCTAGACTGTTGGTATTGGAAGAGTTCTCTCTCTCTCTCTCTCTCTCTCTCTCTCTCTCTCTCTCTCTCTCTTTTGTTTTTTCGAGCCAGGGTTTCTCTGTGTAGCCCTGGCTGTCCTGGAACTCACTCTGTAGACCAGGCTGGCCTCGAACTCAGAAATCTGCCTGCCTCTGCCTCCCAAGTGCTGGGATTAATGGCATGCTCCACCACTGCCCGGCTAGGGTTTTCTCTTAAAAGCACAGTTACCAGGAAGGGACCATGTGTTCAAACCAAATACACCTTTCTCCTCACCAATTGTGTACATTTATCAGGGGCTCGATGGTAATTCTTCAAAGAGGTTCTAGGGCAGCATGTATGCCCTCTTTAAGGAAGGCTTGTCTTTATAACACACATTTGTAATTATCTGCAGATAAGCAATCGCAAGGATTTATTGTTTAGTGACAACATGACCATATGAAATGTGACAGTATAAAATCTGTAATAATGAGAAGCCATGGAGTAGAGCGAACAGACAAAGACCAAGGGTCTTTTATTCCTTCCCATGGATGTTTTGGGTAGGCGTTGATCAGTGGTGCCTAGAGTCTCATTTTGTCAAGTGGGCCATCTGTATCTACTGTTGAGTTTTGGAAGTGAGGAGCTTGTTCAGATTATGTCTGAATGCCAGGACAAGAGAAGAGTCAGCTTAAATCAGGCCATGCAGGTCGAGAGAGTCTGATTCTGTGGGTCTGTTTGACAGGCTGGGATGGTCCCATCATTGTCCATCGCTTGGACTTGTGCTACAGGGGGTGAAATTCCTGTAAGGAACTGTCTCAGATTCCCAGGGGGACCTCCTCAGGCTCCCAGTGAGAAGCTGGGGCAAGGTGAGGCCATGAGTTGATTCATATTGTTGCTTAACTGGATTTGGCAGGACAGGTGAATGAACCAAGTCATCCACAGAGGTTACAGGGCACCCAAGGCCCTATCTGTTGATACTCTAACTCAAGAGCCTGCTGAAGAGATGTTCTTTTTGATCTGTAGGGAATTTAGAATTAAGTAATCTGAGCCAGGCAGTGGTGGTACACACCTTTAATCCCAGCACTTGGGAGGCAGAGGCAGGTGGATTTCTGAGTTTGAGGCCAGCCTAGTCTACAGAATGAGTTCCAGGACAGCCAGGACTATACAGAGAAACATTATCTCAAAACAAAACAAAACAAAAAAAAAACCAAACCAAACAAACAAAGAAATGTGATATTTGTGTATGTGTGTCTACTGTAACAAAGGCCATAGACTTGGCTTATTTAATAACAGAGATGTATTTCTCTGTTATTCAGGAAGCTGTAAGTTCAAGTGTTAGGTGTTAGTCAGATAGTTTCTCTAGAGGCCTCTGTCCCACCCTAGCAGATGCTGGCTTTAGCCCGTGTCTTCATGCGGTCTTCCTTTCTGTGTGTCTGTCTATCTCAGTCTCTTCCTTTTAAAATTTATTATTATTTTAGACAAGAGTTTGCTTTGCAGGCTGAGCTGGCCTCTAACCTGTGGCCATCCCTGTGCTTTAACCTCCTGTAAATGCTGGGGTGACAAGTGCATACCTCCCTGCCGTACTGATCTCCTTCTCACAAGGACACCAGTCAGAGTGTATCAGGGGCAACCACAATGACTTTATTTTAAGTTAATTTCTTTTTAAAAAACATGTCCTTCAGATCTCAGGTGCTAGGGGCTGGAATTGTGACATTCAAATTTGGATGGGGACAAATTTGGATCTGCCTCTAACACTAGGAATATCTAGAGCTGGCTCTTCTCTGTAAGAGGCCAACTTAATTCCAAAATAAAACCCTGCTCATTCTACAAGATCAACTTTCAAGTGTAACCATGTTTCTCAACTTTCCTAGGAAGTTAATAAGAACTAGTGTTGACCATACTTATTTTATTAATTTCTGAGACAGTCTTACATAACCCAGTCTGGTCTTAAACTTGCTGTGCAGCCGAGGCTAGCCTTTCTTTTCCCCCAAGGAGAACCTAATTAGATTTGAATGACTTATTTGAAAAATGTAAATTGCTTTAAGATGAAAATATATGAACACTCATGGAATAATGACATACCCATCTCTGAGTTTTGGGGGTTTCAGTTTCTCTGCTGTGGTTGTCTACCTGCTTGGACCAGAGTTGAGCAGCAGTCTATCCCCCAGGGGAAAACTAGTTCTGTCTATTAAGTAATGGCAACCTCACCTACCAGGCATCTATCTGTCTGGTAAGGTTTCCCTAGAGAAAAATGCATACATCTTCATTTTACTTAAAATAATCATGTGTGTGTGCGTGCGTGCATGCATGCATATGCATGGTAGGTGAAGGACATGCCATGGAGAACCTGTGGAGGTCAGAGGACAACTTTGTGGAGTTGGCTCCCTCCTTCCGTATTCACGTGGGCTCTGGGGCCTGAATTCCGGTGGCCAGGCTTTTGCATCAAGCATCTTTACCTGCTGAACCATCTGATTGGGCCTCTTTTTTTTTTTTTGCTTTTGATATTGGTTGCAATTCCCTTCCATTTCAATTTGCTCCCTAGCCGTGCTGGTGCTATACACCTTTCACTCCATCACTTAGGAGGCAGAAGCAGGCAGATCTCTGTGAATCCAAGGGCAGCTCAGTCTATAGCGTGAGCTTCAAGCTGGCCGGTGCTGTGTAGTGAGACCCTGTCTTTTTCTGTTTTGAGAATTGCTTTCTAGAGATCATCCTAGGAGATGTAGTTGCTTTATACTTTTCTGTCTATTTATTTATCATTTATTGTGGTGTTTGGGAGTCAAATGCAAGGGTTTCATATATTACAGGCAATCACTATACTCCTGACCACTCAGCTATATCCCCAGCTGGACGCATAAGCTAGGTTGGTTATTCATAACCATTTTGTTATTGTTTTTGTTTGTTTGTTTTTCCTTGTAGAATACGCCCTTAACCAAAGGAACAACAGTCTCATCACCACAATTCTATTATGGGATATGTGTCAGAGGACAGGAAAGAAAGAATTTTTGACTTTTTTTTTCTGATATGAGAGTGGAATTAAGATCAATAAATGGAAGCGACAGGCAATCAGATTTCAACAGTTTAGAAAGCAGAGACTCTGTCACAACTGACCCCGCCCCATATACTCTTTATCTTACTAGTTTTTTGTTCATATGTTTTTCAAGACAAGGTTTCTCTGTGTAGTCCTAGCTGTCCTGGAACTCACACTGTAGACCAGGCTGGCCTCGAACTCACAGAGACTTCCCTGTCTCTGCTTCCCAAGTGCTGTGATTAAAGGCCTGGAGCCACTAATGCTCGGCTTATTTATTTTTTGAGACAGTATCTCACTAGGAAGCCCCGGCTTGTCTGGAGCTTACCATGTAGACCAGGCTGGCCTTATAGAGAGCCGCCTGCCTCACCCTCCTAAGTGTTGGGATTAAGGGTGTTGAGCACCACCACACTCGGCCCCTGTAGGATGTTTCCGTCGTGTTCTAGGATGGAGATCTGTAAACCTGTGGTCTTTCCATTGGCTAGTGTTTTGAAGAAGCCAGTCTGAAACCCAGCCCTCATGGTCTTGCAGATATCCAAGCTAAGAAGGTATCCAGAGTGTGTTGTGGTCTTCACCTATCCTGGGGGTTTTCATATGCGCTGAGACCACCCTGTCAGGTGTGATTCTGAGGAGTACGTACATAGGGATGGTAAGAAAGGATGAAGGGTGATTGGTGGGAGAGTCCGGATGTCAGAATATTAGGAGACCATGGGTATGTCTGGCAAACACTCTACTCCAAAGAAGAGTTTTCATAAGATGCTGGTGCACATTGTTAATCCCAGCATTTGGGAGGCAGAGGCAGGTGGAGTTTGAGTGTGTACAGAGTAGTGTACAGAGCCAGTTCCAGGCAGCCAGGGCTACTAAGGGAAACCTTGTCTTGAAAAACAAAAGCAAAACAATAATAACAACAGAGAGGAAGGGGAGGAGAGAGAGAGAGAAGAGAGAGGAGAATGAGAAAGAGGAGAGAGGAGAGAGAGAGGGGGGAGAAAAAGAGAGAGAACATTAAATTATAAAATTGGGAGGTCCAATTGTTGGTAAACTATGTGTGTGTACGTGAGGAGCCAGGCAGCCTCTGAAAGGAGGGAAGAAACCATCCAAGCAAGGCTTGCAGATCAGATCTAAATTATGGTGATACTAAACCCACAGTGAGTGACACAGGTTGTGCTTGATGACCTTAGTCTCTCTTTCCCCAGTGTGGCTGCGCTCTGTCCAAGAGAACCAGGGTGGAGGAAAGCAGGGGCTAAGCCTTTTGTGTAGTCCATGTATCTGAACTTCTTTTGCTCTTACCCTCATTTTGTGTAGTAGGTGACTATCATTCCCATTTAGCAGATGAGTGAATAAGTCTCGTGGTAGTCAGGAGGTGAATGACAAAGCTGGAATCTACTCAGGGTATAGCTGACTCAGTTTCTCAGGCAGTCTTTTCCCTTTCCTGACTCTGTTAAAAACAAAAGAAGATGAATGAATTCAGATAGATCATGTCTAGTGGGTCACGCATTGGCCAAATGCTACTTATTTTATTTGGTATGTTATCATGAAGATGTAAACTGGCCATCATTCTAATCCCATGAGATGTTGCAAAAAAGAAAACAACGTTTAAGCATGGAATTGCCAAGAATGCTTCTGGATAATTTTGCTCTCACCTCTGATTAAGGTGTGAGTGCATTCTACCACCGTTCCATCCCCTGTTATCTCTTGGGTGTCTCATCATGAAGGTGGCTGGGTCACAACTCTGATTCATCTCCACAACTCCACCCAATTCCGCACATACCTCCTCCAGATCCACTGAGCTGCACGATGCCCCTTCGGCAACTCCTCTCTTTCCCCACTGAACCTCATCCCATATCTCGATGTCCCCTTTTAGCCCATCATCTTTTCTTCACTGGGTGGTGTTAGCGTAAACACAGAGCAGATCAGTATCTGTAAATGTACAATTCTTCAAGGTCAAATATACTACGAAGATTCTAGCCAAAGACAGTTCATACAAGATACCCTCTTCCTCAACTTCTCTGATGCTGTGTCAATCCCATCTGGATTGTTCTGTACTCCCTTCCCATTTTCTTTAATCTCAGTACTTGGGAGGCAGAGACAGGAGGATTTCTGAGTTCGAGGCCAGCCTGGTCTACAAAGTGAGCTCCAGGACAGCCAGGGTTACAGAGAGAAACCCTTTCTCAAAAAAACCAACCAACAAACCAACCAACCAACCAACCAACCAACCAACCAACCAACCAACCAACAAACCAACCAAAAAAACCACACATACACACAAAGAGAGAGAGAGAGAGAGAGAGAGAGAGAGAGAGAGAGAGAGGTCGGCTGCTCTTCCAGAGTACCCAGATTCAATTCCCAGTACTGACATGGTGCCTCAAACTGTTTGCAACTTTAGTTAGTTCCAGGGTATCCTATACCTTCTGACATCTGTGAGCATAAAACACATATATGAAATTCGCACAGGTAAAACACTGATGCACTAAATAAAATAAATAAGAATAAAAATATAGAAAAAAGAATACACAAAACACATTACAGGCCTGGGGCATGGGAGCATCGGATTTCTCTCTGGCTGCCCCTTCCTCCCCAGTGTGGAGAGAACCCAAGGCCTTGTGCATGATAGACATTTAACCACTGAGCCACACTGCTAGCCCTGTAATTACTTTCTTATGGAAAATTTCTAGACAAGGGATCTCTGGGTCAAATTATATGCATATACTTAAGGGCATTATAAAAGACCTCTTAAGTAGCCTTTTGAAACTGGTTATTGCTGTTTACTGTCTTACCAGAAGTGAGGGGAAGCTTATCAACAACTGGTCACGTGGCCTTTGGTAAACCATTCAGCCTTTATTATTCTGCTGATTTCTTTATAAAATCAAGGCATTGTCTTGGTTTAAGTACTTCTTACAGGTTAAGTTGCTGGAGCACTTCTTAAAGTTCTCAAGAGGAAACAAACAAATGTAATGGTGGCTTCAAAGATAGGCAAATGACTAAAACCAGGAAGAGAAGCAAGTTTCTGAGAGAGAGAGGGAGAGAGAGAGAGAGAGAGAGAGAGAGAGAGAGAGAACAAAGAAAAAAGATTTTTTTCCTTTAGACATCATCATTCTCATTTTGGCCTTTTAAAAGATTCTTGGTAACACTAAAGACTTGATAAAACCCTTCAGTTCAGACCTCATTTCAGTGATGGTGTCTGTTCTATCTGTGATCTTATTATTCAGGAAAAGAAACAGAGGTTGCAGAAGGCTGGTCACTTGCTCAACCTCTCCATGAGTCAGCAGTTAGGCAGGACTGTGTGCAAGAGGCCATAGACATGTACGCTGGTCCTGGGACCCTAGGATGATTTGCCTCGGGACATCATCTGTCCACAGAGGTCATGATGAGTAGGTTAAAGTCTTTCAAACAGTCTTCCAACAGGACCTAGGGGCCTTCAGCAGCTGGCCACTTTCCCCCAGATCACATGATTAATCCTTCCCTGTTTTAAATGCCTCCATCCATGGGTATTTGGTTTTTATATAAGGCTTCCTTGTTAAGGATTGAAGCTTGATAAATTCGTGGGTACACTGAGACATGGGATGGTAGAAGTTAACTTAAAAATGATGACAAAATAGCATTGTTGGGGGCAGCAACCAATGAAACTTACTGAGCAATGGGGAGCTGTAGGTTTCCTCCAAGAGCAAAGATCCCAGAACTGTCTTTACATAAGGAGATCCATAAGGGTTTTCTGAGTGTTAGACTCTGGAGGTACAAAACTGAACAGTGGCCCTCACCTGAGCAGCTTATGATTCATCAGAAGAGGTAGTTAAAAGAATAATTAAAAAGTCAAACCTAACCCCAAAGCCCAAACCATATATATATATATACACATACACACATACACACACACACACACACACACACATATATATTTATACACACATACATATGTATGGCAGTGGACTGGTGGGAGATATTAACCTCAAAATTGCACCAGCATCAAATCAAGTGCTCAGTCTGCAGCAAATTAATTGTGGATCCAAGTTTCTTTGTTTCTTTTCTCTTTCTTTCTCTCTCTCTCTCTCTCTCTCTCTCTCTCTCTCTCTCTTTCTTTCTTTCTTTCTTAGGCAGGCTCTCATTTTGCAGCTCATGCTGGCCTAGAACTCATATGTAGCCTAGGCTGGACCTGAGGTTTTTTTTAAAGAATTATTTATTTATTTTATGTATCTATGAGTACACTGTAGCTGTCTTCAGACACACCAGAAGAGGGCAATGGATTCCATTACCAATAGTTGTGAATCACCATGTGGTTGCTGAGAATTGAACTCAGGAAGAGCAGTCAGTGCTCTTAACCACGGAATCATCTCTACAGCCCCCGGACATGAACTCTTGACCATCCTCCTGTCCTAGTTTCCCAAGTACTGGGGTTAGAAGCATGAACACCATGGCTTAGTACAAACAGATGTTCTAGGCCAGGCTGGGCCTGGTGGCACACATCTGTGATGTTAGTGAATAGAAAGGTTCAGGATAACCCAGCCTGGGTTATGTGAGACCTGGTCTCAACAAACAAACAAACAAACAAACAAAAACCAAAAACCAATAAATCCAACTAAAATTTCCTCTCTACTCACATTTGACAATTCCAAACCTTAAAGTACCTACTAAGGCTTTCCTTTCTCTTACTTAGGAAAGTAGAAAGTGTCTTTACTGAGGAGTCAAGTCACAAGGAAGAGTCATTTATTTTCAGCAGACTGATATTTCATGAGTATTTTGCTTGGGTAGTAAATGTTCACCCTTGAGGTTACTTGGAGCTTAACTCATGGGGCAAAGAGGAGGCTGCCTCAGATTAGGCAAGGCTTCTGAACTGGAGAAAAACAGATGGAGCGAAGATGTGGAGTCTAAATGTTTTGGTAAATGAAGTAAAGGTTTGGCAAATCCTGGCATCTGTGATGGAGGGACTTGAAAAAGTGTCAAAGAAGCTCTATGATAGAACATGTAATGTTAAGTCTTCCAGCTTCTATGGAGGGGAGTCTCAGTGTGTCAGTTTTCGGTTCTGAGGTGTAGTTGACTGAGCTACACAGACAAATCTTCTTAGCTATTTCCAACGGTGCACAGATTCATACCAGAAACCCCTCCAATTTATTTAGAAGAAAAATACAATGTTAGTTGTTCTAATGTTTTGCTCATAGAAAATGGAGGGAGAAACCTAGGGTTGAGGAAATGAGATGCTACAATGCTAAAATGAGAGCTCAGAGTGGGGCACACACCTAGCACTCACTCAGAGGGTAGTTGCAGGCAGATATCTCTGTGTGTTCAAGGCCAGCCTGGTTTATGTGAGTGAATTCTAGGCCACCCGGGACTAAGTAGTAAGACCCTGTCCCTCCTCCCACCAAATGTAATTATTTCTTTAGACTATCAGAGCAATTGTTCTCAACCTTCCTAATGCCGTGACCTTTAATACAGTTCATGTTGTGGTGACCCCCGGCCACAAAATGATTTCATTGCTACTTTATAACTGCAATTTTGCTACTAAAACGAATAGTAAGGCAAATATCTGATATGCAGAATATCTGATATGTGATCCCTGGGGTAGTTGCAACTTACAGGTTAAAAACAACTGGGTCAAAAGAATTCATCTGCTTAACATATTTATTAGAAATACGCTTTGAATAAATGCTTTTGTTATCAAGTGTCCATGTCAAAAGAGATGGTGACCTGAGTTTAGTGGGAAGGAGTTCTGTTAGAAATGTAGACTGGCAGCTAATGGATGTAGAGTCATTTTCAATATGGGTGGGATTCATGGCAGCTTCATTCAATTCCCAGAGTGAAAAGGAAGAGAAAGAAATGGGGTGATTTACAGACAGTAACCAATTATCAGTGCATAAAACTGCACTGTTTTGCTGTGATGAAGCTCATGGTTGGTTTGGTGAGCATTCTCATTAATTCAGTCCTGATAGAAATAGGGACACTGGAGAAGAAATGACTCATCTGGAGTCACAAACAAGGTGATTAAGACACAGGAGAGGAAATAGAATGTTCTGGAACTTTCCTGTACTAAGGAATAGGAAACCTTGCTCTACTGCTTTACGTCACCCAGACCATCTGATTTCTCTATAGTTTAACTACGCAGAAATGTATTCAGATGACAGAATCTGAGTCTTAACATCTTCCAGGTGGTTGTATAGGAAGGTGATACCAGTTATTTACAATTTCCACATGTAGTTGGCCCCCTGTCTCCACAGGTTCCACATCTGTTGATTCAACCAAAATATTCCAGAAAAAGCCTCGGCATCTGTGCTGAATATGTAGACTTTTCTCTTGTCATCATTCCCTAGACAACACAGCAGAAGAAATATTTACATAACATTTCGTTCAAGTTACCTGGAGGTGACTCAAAGTATATAGGAAGATGTGCATAGATGCTAAGCCATTTTACATAAGGACCGGGACAGAAATCTACTCAGCAAGAATGCCCTTTTTTGTGCTCCCAAAATCTTTGAAGTGAGGGCCCACTCCCTTTGTATTTTTAATCAGCTTGAGAAACACGACTGCGAAGAAGCCTGACCATAGCAGACTGTGAAGAAGTCCAAGAAGTCTAAGGGTGTTTAGTTGCTCAAGCTTGTGCCTTGACCAGGCTAAAGCCCGACAGCACTATCAGATGTGAATGAATACCAGGCTCACTATCATTTCTTAAGCAGCAAGAATTTAATGAGTAGCTACAAAGTGTTGGTCATTTGTAGAAACCCACGGACTGAGTTCATAAACAGTGACTCAGTCTGTCTCCCTGGTATGTCCCTAGGGTGTGGGATTGGCATATAAATGCTAATTAAACATATCTTCAGGATCATGAATGAGTGGCTGAATATACCCACCAGCATAGTCTCTAGGGCAGTTTGCTGTACAGGCGTGTACAGGTTTATATTCTCCAGTATGTATTCAGATTCTTCAATATATATTCAAACACTATAGTATATAGTCATAGTCTCAAGAATGTATTAATCTTCTCCAGTATATGTTAGTATTCTCCAGTATATGCTCATATTATCTAGTATATATCCCTAGACCCCAGTGTGGATTAACAGTCTCCAGTATAGATTCATGTTCTCCAACGAAACATTTAGTAACATCCAAGTGTTCTCTTTGGCTCAACCACCCTCTAAATCTTCTCTCAGCATTACTACCTTTGTTCAGTGGAAAAGATTACTATGTGGAAAGTAATTGTTTTCTACTTCTATAGTTTGGGTCTGCAGAGGGCCAAGTTGGTGACAGTGTTGTATGTCTATGTGGCCCACTTGGTAATGTGGCAAGGTTCTAGGTCGACCCAGAGACAGGTGTCACCTGTATTACAACTACACTGGGAGGGATCTACTAGGTAGTGATCTCAAGGAGACTGGCCTTAACCTGGCCAAGGAGGCACCTATGGAGAAAGTACCTCCCAGCTCAGTCTTCTCTCCTTAGACCAAGGCATCCCTTCCTACAGCTTAGTTTTGCTTCCATGCTAAACAGACTGGGAGGCACAGAGAAAGCTGAGGACAGGAAGTTGAGACCAGCTTCCGGTCCCCAGTGCAGTACTGATTGAAGGTTAACGAAATGAAGGTGAAGAGTAATTCCTAGTGCTGAGGTGGGGTTAACCTTCCCAGCTGCTTACAGGCATCATTGCTCTTGCCCAATGTACATGAAAACAATTCAGGTTAAACAGACAGACAACCAGTGGCTGAATGAAGATTTTAACTCAGGCTATCTCACTCTAAGCTACCATATTATCCAAAGCAAATATAAAATACTAATTTGAAACAAGGCAATAATTTGCTGTAAAGATAGAATATTTCACTTCAACTTTTTTTTTAAAGTAAGATATTCTTGTCTATGAGACAAATATCATAGTATAAGACCATCTAACAAACCAGTCCTGGTGCTGTGGTGGCAGAAACACGAGCATCTTTGGAGCTCAGTGGCCAGACAGTCTCGCCTGTTAGTAGCTCCAGGTTCATTGAGAGACCCTGTCTCCATAAAAGGAAGATGGTGAAGAGAACGAGGGGAGTGGCTGGCGTTGGCTTATAGCTTCTACACTCATGGGTACCCATATATACACATGCTCACCCCTACACATGTGCACACATGCCACCATTTTAATAGACACCCCAAAACTGTCCCGTGTTACAACCTGATACGTGCATATGTTGTGTAATTATCACACCAGGGTAATGGACATTTCCATCTCCTCTATCATTTCTTTCCACTGGGAATGTTTACACTCCTCCCTTCTAGTCCTGCAGTGCTGGAAGTCAACCCCAAGGCCTTGTGCATGCTAGACAAATACTCTACTACGCATTTGTGTGTCCAGCCCTCTCCTATTTATTTACAAAACACATAACGACGTTTTAAAAGCAGTGCTTCTCACCTCTCTTAATGCCGTGACCCTTTAATACAGTTCCTCATGTTGTGATGACCCCCAACCATAAATTCATTTTCATTGCTACTTCATAACTGTAATGTTGCTATTATTGCGAACTGTAATGTAAATATCTTTGTTTTCTGATGGTCTTAGGCAATCCCTGTGAAAGGGTCCTTTGACCCCCAATGGATTGAGAGCCACTGGTTTAAAGCAATATTTCTTCCTGCTGTGCTATAACAATAGGAATTAACTCTTCTTATTTGATTGTGTTTGGGAGTTTGTTTTTTGACCCTCTTTCTCTCTGTCCCCCCTTCCTTAGCTCTAATGACCGCTGTTTGTTTCTGAGTTGCTTTGTAGCATTTTAAAGAATATGCTCCTGGGTTGGAGAATAGCTCTGTGAGGAACGTACTCACTTTGTCCACATCAAGACCTGGGCTTGGTCCTTCAGACAGAATAAACTCAGCATGGTGGTGCAGGCGAACAGGGTCAGAAACTCAGTGTCATCCTCAGCTACGAAGCTAGTTCAAGGCCAGCCCAGGGTTACATGAGGCTGTGCCTGGAAAAGCAAAACACAAAGAATATGTTTCTGACTTGATGATCACCTGTCACACAAGACTTCACTACTCTTATTCCTTAGGGATGATATAGCTTAGAATGGTCAAGTGGAGTCCTTTGGCTCAGGCCAGGTCAGTGAGAATCCTGGAGTCCTGGTTAGTTCCTACTGCGTACTGCATTCTTGTTCTTGCTTTTTATCGTTTGAGAACTCACTGTAGCTGGCACACTCTGGTAAAGACAGAAAATCCAGAGACACCCATTAGACACTGGAGAGACAGCTTGTGAGTTGATCAAACATTGAGGGTGACATTGTTGTCATACACTGGTTTGGGCTTGAATGTGTTTTTCATACTTGAAAAAGAGGGAAAACTTGCTCCTGTGGCAGCACTTACTGTTCTGTTTTTGACCATGTTCAGCTTGGCAGTTAAGAAAAAAATCAACAGCAGGATTATGTTTCAATGGCACAACACCTAATCCTCAGGCAAATGATTTGTCCACGCTTAATATAATGCTCTTAGGATATGTTGTTTGATGTAAACACTAGCTCTCATAAAATGGTGCCTGAGGTAGAGTTTTCCCCTCTAATACCCTATTTGTGTTGGCTTGTACACATCGAATGTAAAGCCATTATGATAAAATACATCCTCTTTTAGCCTGATTGAAAAGAAAAAAAAGAACCAGGCTACAAGTCCACACCAGAAAGGGATGATGCTGTGAAACTCAAGGCCCCTTTTGATGTTTGTAGGTCGGCCCTCATCCCCACCATCTTGGGGAATTGTCAATGAAATCATTTAAGCTGCTTTATTTGAAGCAGGCTGAGCTTAAACCACACCAAGTCTCTGCCTTTGCCTGGTTTTCAGGCTGGATGGAGTAGCTGCCTCCAAGAGGAGGGCTAGCAAGCCCGAGGAAGGCTACCCAATCAATCCCTCAAGCTCTTTGGGGAACAATCTTTGCTCACTCTGCTCAGTTCAATCTCTTTCTTCAGGAACCAGTGCTGCCTAGGCACATATAAGGTTATTAATAATGCTAAGCATTTCAACACACAGCATTCATGTCACTGGTCCACCAGGGCGGGGATGACACACAGTCACTTTCTACCTCCTTTCCTGCTGCTCACATCACCTGTGGCATGTAAGCTGTTCCTTGGGGTCCTGGAGAAGGTTCACTACACAGACAGCATTACGTCATAAGAAAGATAGGCTTATTTGCCATGATCATCACCTGACCTACTGCAGACACCCCCTCTACTTCCCTGACTCTGAAGAGCAGGCAGGCGCTCAGTAACAGAGCCATTCAAAGTCCATGCAATGACTCACTCCACAATGCCTGTGATTGAGAGCCTTCTCTGTAATTGTGCCTCCAGCCAAAGGACAAAAAAGAAATCACAGGGTCTGAATGGAAGTGACTTATATTTTCAACTTCCTGATTTGAACTCATCTGTGTGCTGCTTGTCAGGAAGGAGTAGTGGAGGTGATGCTGGATTTTTACTTTTTTATTTGAGATTCAGGCTTACGTTTTTTTCTTCCTTATTTTTTTGTTCACTCACTCATTCATTCATTCATTCATTCACTTTACATCCTGATCACCCCCTCCCTCCTCTCCTCCTGGTCCCATGCTTATAAGTCCCTCCCCCCATTACGCTCTCCCCATTGCATTGGACCCCCTTCCCCTAACTTGTCTGCCTGGTTGGGCCTCAGTGGGAGAGACTCAGTCTTAATTTGACTTCCCTTCCTCCTAACTCCTTCTCCTTCCCTCCCTATATCTCTTCTATCTTCTTCCTTGCTGCCTCACTAACCATACCTGTACTAGGCATGTACTCAGTCACTGAGCCACATTTCAGCTACATTTCTGTTTTTCCAAGGACAGATTTGAAAAGTGATGCTTGGACATTGTTTTGGACTTAGAGTTTTGTTTCAAGAATATTTACAAGTGGATCAAGTATTTAAACTCACGAATGGTCTTTGGTTTGATTAAAAGTGTGGAATGAACAATGAACACAGGAATTGGTGAAAAAGAGGAGGAAGGAGAGAGAAGAAAGAAGGGAGGAGGGGGAGGGAAGAGGGAGGAGGGAGAAAGAGGAAGAAGGGAAAAGGATGCCTGTCTCTTGCCTCAGGCTAGTTCTCAACCTGTGGGGAGACTCGTTTGGGGATCAAAGGACATTTTCAGTACTGTCACCGAAGACTATTGGAAATATCAGATGCTTACATTACATTTTATACCAGCAGCAAATTGAAGTTATGAAGTAACCAAATAATACTTTTATGCTTACTGGCTTGTGATAGAGCACACTTTTGATCCCAGCACTCAGGAGGCAGAGGCAGGCAGATCTCTGGAGGCCAGTCTGGGCCATTTCCAGGACATACAGCGTGCAAGTGTGAGATTGAGGATTGAACCATGCTAGATAAACACTCAGCTGACTAAACCCCTAGCTCGTGTACAGGAAATACTTTGAAATTTCTAACTTAAAGTAAAATTCTAACTTACCTTTACTCTCGGATAGTCCTTGCTTCTAGAACTTTTTGGTAGATCTGAAAGCCCCCTTTCTGAGTGACTGTTCTGAGGGTCCTCTATTGACGGGGTCTCCCCTCCAAAGGTTTATGGTGGTAGAAACATTAATGGTAGCCTTAGTGGCAGTAGAGACATGGGATAGGGAGGAGAAGAAGGAGGCTCCTGCACTTCCAAACCTGTCTGGTGAGGATGAATGGTCTGTGATCCCAGCCTCTAGGCTTGTTCTGAGGTCACTGTGGTCAACTGTAAAGGACTGACTCAGTGTCCTTCCACTCATTAGTACTTTAACAAAGAGACACTCAAGTTTGGTGAAGGGTGTTTGGAAGGATGCTTAGGCTTCTCTCACAATCCTGTCAGGAGGGAATAGAGGGAATGCTGAGGTGTGGGCAAAGCTTAGACGAACCTTGCATTTCAGTCCACAAACGCGAGGTGCTCCGGCCCACTCCTGGATCCTTTTCTGATAAACCCATAGCTGTGTTTTGAGTATTTAGAGACTCTAGGTGAAGCAGAATGGACTGCTTGGAATTCTGAAGAAATTAATCTTAGGTGTTCTTCCAGAAACTTCCACTGTTCTTATTTCTTTACTTTCTCTTCATTACTAAGTATCTGTAAAACCTGCCCATTTCCATCCCTCACATGATGGTGACTCAGGTTTATCTTTCTCCCCATTTTTGCTTCTGCCTCCTGTCTTCTCCTTCCTCCCTCTTCCTCTCCTGCCTCTCCCTTCTTTCTCTTATCTCTCTTTCTCTTCCTCCTCTTCTCTTCCCCTCCCCCTTCCTTCCTTCCTTCTCTTTCTTTCTTTCTTGCTTGCTTTCTCTCTCATCTCTTCTCCCCTTCTCTCTCTCCTCTTTCTTTTAAAGTTTTTTTTTCATACTTTCTTTACATTTCAAATGTTTCCCCCTTTCCAAATCTCCCCTTTGGAACCTCCCCATTCCCTCCCCTCCCCCTGTCACTATGGGGGTATTCCTCCACCCACCTACCTACCCACTCTTGTCATCCCTCCTTGGCATTCTCCTATATTGGGGGTCTAACACCCTCAGGCCTAAGGGCCTCTGCTCTCCCTGATGTCTAACAAGACCTTCCACTGATGCATATGTGGCCAGCACCATGGGTCCCTCCATGTGTATTCTTTGGTTGGTGGATCAGTCTCCAGGAGTATGGGGGGTCAGGCCAGTTGCCACTGTTGCTGCCTCCCTGGGGCTGCAAACTCCCTCAGCTCCTTCTCCAAGTCCTCCATCTGGGACCTCACGCTCAGCCCTACGGTTGCAGTGATGTGACTCTCTCTCCTCTTCATTTTCCCCTCTCTCTCCTTACTCTGTAGTAGCACACTGTTGGCAATATTAACCCAGTTCCTAGCACATTCTGTTTAAAGCCCCTTGCTAGTGCTTCTCCATTTTCTTGCCCCCCATCTATATGAAGGTATCAATGACAGATTATGCAGGTCTAGCTCTGGCTATCCTGCATCTCTGAGAAAGAAGTGTAGTTCATTCATACCCACATGGTTGGAACAGTCTCTTCCTGGGCCATCTTTCAGGATCTGGAGTGAAGGAAACTCTCCACTGCTTTTAATCAAGTGCTTTGCTGCAGACTATGACCATTTGCTCATCTGTAGTTTTTTTTTATGACACCCTGACATCACCATTTGCAGATACCCTGGAGTTTGTAACATTCTGAGCAGGTTTGTCTCTTTAGAAGACTAGTGGGCATAATGTTGTTTGCCTGTAAATAAAAATAGAGGCCACATGCATCTGTGTGGACCAATACCAATAAACAAAAGGTGAATGAAATACGGAGTCAAAGGCTGGGGACCTTTGGTTCTTTGTTAGCTAGGTGGCCAGTGTGTTAAAGAAGATTTACATCTCCTTGTCTAAGAAACTGATTTACTTCACAGAGATTCAAGAACTGTCTGGAATTTCCCTTCTCCAGTGTTTTGGTAAAGAAGGAAAAATAGACTAATTAGATCAAACAAGCAGATGTCCTTTGATGTCCCTCACCCCACCTCGACCCCTTACATATGCAAATATGCTTTAGTAGATGGGAAAAGCCCAAACCCAGATCCAGGTATGTTTGGCCTTCCCTAATTAGGAGATAATAACAGCATTCTTTATTTTTGTTGTAATTATGATTCAAAAAGAAGCACACATCAACACTCATCTCTATGCAGAGAATGTGGGGATGGCCTGAGAACCTTAGCTCTGCAGAGAATAGGTCACCTGTGAGAGAGTGGAAAGTTAAACACCTTAAAATGGCGAGGAACTCGGGAAGCAAAGGTGGAGCATTATATTCTGTGAGCGTCATCCTTCACCCGTGAAAGTTATTCTCTTTATGTATTCTATTCTATACCATTTATGTTTCTCTTTATATGGGGAAGCATCAGAAAAGAAGCAGGAAATAGGAGTCTGTCTGTCATGTGGAGGAATCAAGTAGGTATATGAACAAGGCTGATAGTTCATGGTATGCCCAGTGATAGACAGAAGTAGCTTTAATGGGCATGTAGAAAAAGAGAAGGAAATTCTGAGGTGCAGATGTTCGTGGTACATGTGGGCACGAAGCAAGTAGCTGGGGTGACAGGTTAGCAGAGGCAATACCTTGTTAGAACGAAAGGATCTGAGGGTGGAGTTTCAAAGGACAAGCAGGTGGGTCCCTGTGTGTGCATACTGGTTCTCCACAAATGTATGTTATAACACACACACGGAACATTAGTGAACACAGAAGGGGAGCAAAACTAACGAAGGAATGCAGTTGTTCTGCGCATCTGCAGAGGACTGGTCCCATGATCTCCCTTATGGACCCCGACTTGCAAGTGCACATGTCTTTTTCACGAAATGATGGTATTTGTACACGATCTACACATATCCTTCTGCTTTAAATACCAAATATGCAACAAATATGGTATGAGTTGTTACACTCTATGTGTTAGGGAAGTGGTAAAAACAATCATAGAGGTTGGGGACACAGCTCCGTGACAGAGCATTTATCTGGCTTTAACCCTCCACACACCTCAGAATAGAAAGAAAACCTTCAAGTGTTCAGGGGGCTGCAGACGCTTCCTTGAATACTTTTTTTTTTCCTTCTGCGGTTGGCTGAATCCAGGAGTGATAGCGAAGGCTGGCTGTGTGTAGAATCAGTTTCTAGGTCGCCAGACACCTCTAGGGTATCCTGAAGATTTGGAGAACTATTGGACTTTCTCCTGGACTGTCACCATGAGGGTGCAAATGTCAACGCAGACAGAACATGATTAGTACAAGTCTTCCACTTGGGTTGATCTTAACCGAATTTCATCTCACGCAGTATGCCGGACAGTGGCTGCCTCCTTCCACTGGTGGTTCTCGCTTCATTTGTGTAAAGATGTACATAGCTGTCCTGACTTAAACCAGCTGTGGCCCTGACCACCCCCTTCCCAATCCTGGAGGAAGATGCTATCTTCAGAGACTCCTTTCCTTAAGTCACCTACCGACAGACAATTCACCTTGGATCCTTTGAGTGAGAACCACCGCACACCGCATGGATATTCTTACCGCCCATCAGGACCTGGATTTGGCAAGAGAAAATGCAGAATCTGTGCTTTTCCTCTTTGTCTTAGTGACATTATTTTTTATTCTCTTCACAAAAGGCCACCTTTGAAAAGATTGAAGAATGGGCAGGGGTGGGTGGGGGGGAAGTTCCCCGTTCTTCTGTTGTCTTGAGCCGATTTGATAAAACAGGATGTCAGAAGAGGAGGAGAAAGAGAGACAGAACGGCAGAGCTCTGAATTTAGAAACCTCGATGCATTCTCTGGATCTGATTTGGCCTGAGACCGCATCTGATAAAAATAACAAGTGGCGCAGTAGAGGACAGATCTGCAAGCTTCTCCGCTGCCTGGGGCCGCGCATGCCCAGTCTGCACCTCTTTGGTGGGGAAGCACTGAGCTGCATTCCCTAGCAGAAGGCCAGAGTGAGAAAGGGCCTGTGTTTGATGTATGAGCTTTGGCTTGCCATCGTGAGTCACCCCAGAACTAGCTTCAGGCAAAACAAAAATCTTTTGTGATTAATTAGAAAAACTGGACGCTTATGAATTGACTGCACACAGCCGGGGTATGGTAATATAAATAGTAATGACTCCGGCGCGCCTGATGAACACTCGTGTTTATATGAGATCACTGGAGAAAGGCAAAATTTTAACATGGAATCTGCTGAAATGGGATGACTTCTGATCTTGGACAATTTGAGGGTCTTGACTGAGATTTTAACTGATGCCTTCTAAAGGGGTTCAAGCTGACCTTTTCCTGTCATACCCGCCCAAACTGTGCCAAAGCAGTCTTGCTCTTTACTTCATTTTTACTTTTTTTTTTTTAAAAAAAGATTGAACCCAAGCATCTCCTTCAGCATCTCTATGGAATCCCTCCTGCCTTTTGCAAACCTCCCTGCCCACACATGGAATGGACATGTGATTATTTTGCCCCTTTGGTCGTGTCTGCTTAGAAACAGAAGACTTGAACACAGATGTGTTTTGATTTTGAGATACTAGGGTCTTATTATTCGAGGGACGAGGGCAGTAACACCAGCAAGCTTTGTTATCAGGGAACTCAAAGATCAGAATATTCTAGTCAGTTTCCTCTAGCAAGTGGCTTATTCTATTTATGGAATGTCAAGTGGATAGGCCTGTACACCATAAAGGGCAAAGAGTGAGGTCTTTAATAAGAGCACGCGCGTGAGCACACACACACAGACACACACAGACACACACACACACACACGCACGCGCATGCACACTTGGCTTCTTTTACTCTCTCTTCTCTTTGAACATCCTTTTTTCTAAAGCTAGGGATTATTATGATTATTTCTTTTCAAGAAAGCTCCTGATGGAAAACAATTAAACCCTGACAGTGCCTGAAAATGTCAAAACACAAATTTCCTCCAATGATCAGTTTTTAGCCACCAGGGTGAGCAAGTTACCCTTTGTCCTGAGGCAGCCGTGTGTAGCCAGAGATGGTCACAGCCCTGAGAGGAGAAAAGAAAATGCCATTTCGCTGCTCGCTCTGTCCCCAAGCCTCTACCTCTCTTGGACAAAAAACGTCTTCCAGACCTTTGAAATTTGGTTTCTGTCAGGCAATTAACTTGTCTTAACAGTGCATTCTCCGTCTCCAAGTGCCTTTGTGGGGGCCTCTGTTTGCACTCACCAGAGTTCACATTGTTTTCTATTATTATTCAAGCAGAGCCGCCTCCGTAGTAAACCCATTGACCATTCAATCAGAGCGGGAGCTGCTGTGGATAATTAAAAGTTCCCAACCTCCTGCCCCAAGGCCAGGTTAGAGCCAGTCAGAGAGGAGCCAGGTCCGAGCTGCTCAGGGAGCAATCGATCAGCTGATTAACCCTTCTTACTGATTGGTTAGAGCTGATTGCATCTCTAGTAAAGAAATCAGCTTTGGCCCTGGGGCACAAGAGGCAGCTATACATTCAGGGTGGCTGAGCAAGCAGCCAGGGGAGTCAGTGTCCTTATACAAAATGAAGGGGGAAAGAGACCTTTTCTGATAGAAAGGTTTTTTAATCTCACCACCATCATTCCCCACCCTCCTCCCACCCCTAGACTATTTCTGCTTTTGTTTCTATAGAGAAGAATTTCTGCTTAGGTGTCAAGAATGGTGGACGAGATTCCTGGCGAGGCAGTTGTTGATTCTGCCTGACAATAGAGTGTACCCTTGCAAAAAGCCTGAGGCCAGAAAGCACCACAGACACACCTTTCATAAAACATGTCCCTCTCCTGGCTGGCTGCTTTGCCTTCAGACCAGGTGACTGTAGCTTGTACATTGGCTAATACATATTTATCTTTGGGTATGGATAAATAGCTTGCCTCTCCTGTGCTTACACTTTGGCACAGTGAGTAACACTTACTGTATTGGAAAAGAAGCATTTAACAGAAATGATTACCCTGTTGTCCTTAAAGGGAGTAGCTGAGATGCTATCGAGCAGGTGTGGCCAGGCCAAAGCTGTCTTTGGCAGGGAAGCTGGATCTCTCTGGATTTGGTAGGAGAGCTCATCCAGAGAGCCCACTTGGAAATCGTTAGCTTTGATGCTCCCAGGCATGTTGCTTCTTCCACCTGAGGCAGAAGGGAGACAAGTGGAATTTCGGCAAGGCAGACTTTGCCAATATACCTTTCCAGTGCCTTCAAGAAAAGTCAAGCTTCCTCATGTCTAAGGTTGCAGAGCATGTGTCAGATACCTTAGTGGAACATACAGCTGGGAGCTTGGGGAAGCAGACGGTTTCCAAAAATGTTCACATTTGCTCCTATTTTCGTGTACTTTAACTGTAACAACAACAATAACAACAACAACAACGAGGAAATCCAGACGCTATTCACCTCATAGTGAAATTAATGACAGTGTACACAGATCTCAGATTCTACTGAAGTCACCCTGGTCATAGGGATTCAGAGAACATAAGCTTTAAGATGTGTTTCCAGTACCATGGTTAAGGGATGCTTGGAAGAGATTGGTGCTCCCAGGAGGCTGTGGGCAAGCAGGCAGGTGTGAAGGCAGTCTTGGAGGAAGGGAAAGGTATTGTAGAAGAAATGTGATTATTTGCATTCCAAGCTTAACCAAAGTGTGAAGACCTGTATGACTTCAGATATTTGTTAATTTCTTGTTGGTTTTAATTTTCCTGGTTCAAAGAAGGTTGATCAGAGTGTGCATGCATATGCACTCCCACACACATAAAATGTTCTTTTTTTTTTTCAATGAGTTTGTGGATATTTGATTTACTCTTTTTTAAAAAAAGATTTATTTATTTTTTTATGCGTATGAGTACACCATTGCTCTCTTCAGGCACACCGGAAGAGGACATCAGATCCCATTACAGATGGTTGTGAGCCACTATGTGGTTGTTGGGAATTGAACTCAGGACCTCTGGAAGAGCAGTTGGTGCTCTTAACCGCTGAGCCATCCCTCCAGCCCTTGATTTACTCTTGATACAATACTGAAATCAAAATTGAACTTGAAAAAAAATGTGTAAAACATACTTATGCCATTTTGGGAAAGAAGAGATGACCAAGCCCAGGGCATAGAGATGACAGTACGGACTGTGTTATTGTAATTGTTATGAAGAATTGTACAATACTACTAGATAAAATGTAGAAAACATAGGCATCTAGCAAGTTAGAGGCTTACAATCCGGTTTTTCTTGTAGGTGCTCCTTATTATAAAGTCATCTGAGATTTTAAATAAAGTTTAAATAAAGTTTTGAATAAAGCTACTCAAAATTACTTTCCTCTGTAAACTTAGGAAGGTGTACAGTGGATCTCAGAAGATACGAAGGTGACCCATTACAGTTTCATGACTGGGTGAAACTGGACTGAGTTTGAGAAATTGGGTCATGTATGGCACATAGCTTAACTGAAAATCCATTGACATTTCTGGTTTGGCGTTTAAGATTATTATGTAGACTGTTCCCATAGAAATGTTTGCTGTGTTTGTTTGTCGCGCCCCCCCCCCATTTTTCTATTTTTCTCTTTTCATCACAAGAGGACTAGAGTATCAAATTCTGTAAGTGAAGTGCTTTCCACGTTCTTTACGGCTAAGACTGGCTGTTAGTGCTTTCTTTCTGCAGGAGTTAAATGCTGCTTGCAGTGTTTCTGCAGATGGAAGCCACATCCAGAACCAGGGTGGACAATGAGTGGAAACCCTGCCCAACTCAAAGCAGGTAGCATTCCAGAGAGGGAAACTCTGTAACCTGAGACCCAGATTAGCCATTTTCTCTGTAGTAAAACAGACCACAGAGCACTCCACTTAGTGACTGGCAGCTTTCTTTTGGGACATGTTTATTTTTCAAAGAGAGCTAATAGAAATCCTGAGAGATATGTAGCTTATTAAATGAACACAACTGGTTTTTTTTTCTTCTTCTTAGTGATTTGTCTTATCATTTTGGATATCACTCAGATACCTGCAACAAACAAACAAACAAACAAACACAAACCTGAAGATGTGTGCTTCCAGTGTGTGAAACAATGAAAAGTTTAGTTTGTCATCTCTGCCTCTTTCTCCCTTCCTTCCTTCCTTCCTTCCTTCCTCCCTTCCTTCCTGAAAGTTTTTCTCAACTAACCAAGAAGTCTTGCAGCCATCACCCCAACTAAATAGTAAAGTTGCATTATATGGAAATTTGTAAAACCAAACAAGCTCATTTTCTAACTCCTTTCTGGCCCACCGCATGCTCCTACCAGTGAATTTAGAATAAGAAATACCTAAGTTGCTACCAGACTGCATCTGTTAGGAAACACTGTGCTGTAACGACCTGACCACGAGAGTCCCACAGATCCATGGGCTCCCAGACACCGGACACTAAAGAAGAAAAGGATATCCGGTGTACATCTCTTTTACACAGACCGGAAGGCTCCGTTTAGCTTTTGATGTATCAGTCTGTTTAGGAATTGTAAATGGGCAAAGCACAAGAGTTTAGCAGTAAAGTATGGTAAGGGTTATCAAGTGTGGGCTACATTTAACAATCGTGTATTGATTTTTTTCCTCGTAATTTTATTTCCGTGAACATTTCTAGTTTCTTAATTAGTAGCCTTTTAGAGAGAGAGATTTAATAGTCTTTCCATGAGAGGATATAGCTTGTAGGTGATACAACTTCTCAAGTTGTATCTGTAGAAGGGATGGCCTTCCTTGTCTCCTGTGAGTCTGGGAGGGAGAGAGCCAGCCACTGTTACACGCGTGCGCAGATCCACACATTACACGTGCGCAGCCTCCTACTCTCTTTAGTCTGCCAGTACAATTAAGACAAAATAATGTTGGGGACCTGGTGACAAAACTCAACAGTCTCCAATCGCACACTCACCCCGTAACGGGAAGGGCTGTTTACCCCATGTTCCTTATTAAACTGAAGTATTTTATTTAATGAGCATGAGTCATGCAAGGTGTTCCCATAAATCATCGGCTGGTTTACAAACTCAATAACTAGGCTTCCTGCTCTAACTAGGCTGAGCACACCTTAAATTATTAACAAGCTAGGCCCTTGAGGCAGATCTTTGATGACGATGATATAAACACTGTGAAGACAAGGTGCTCTCTCAGCAAAAGATTATTGACTCTAATTACCATTTACCACAGGAAAAAGAAAAGAAAAGACAATAAAATATGGGAGAGAATTTAAATCTCAGGCTTAATTTTATGAGCCCTTTTAAATACTTCACCCCTCCCAAACATTTTTCCTTTCTCTTCTTTCTTTGCCCCTCCCCCC
>JADRCH010000055.1:6274657-6315399 GCA_019843965.1 Rhynchomys soricoides | reverse complement strand
ACACAGACACACCACTACTACTACTAATCACCATCATTGTCATCTTAAAAAAACCCTTCCAATTTTTATTTAATATTTTATCTGTGGAATCATATTAGTGAGAGTTGGAGTGAAGTTTGTAAAATCCTTCCTTCTGCAGACGTGTAAATCCCATGTCTGAGGAAGGAGGTACTTTGGCCAACGACCCCTCTTTTAGGATGGTGAGTGTTCAGATGAAGCAAGGCTCCTGGCGGCTTACGTCTCCGAGGGGGTGGAGGCCATAGGACTTTAGCTCAGAACCACAGAAATGTAGCTATCGATTTGGAAACAGACTCTCAGCTTTGGACATAAAGCAGGCAGCAGTGACTCTCAACTCTCCCTGTCCCAGGAATATGTAAGATAGACCTCACAATCAAGTACACCTGGCCAGAACGTGAGCTAAGTAAAATCTACACTGTTTATTAGATGTTTCTTTTCATTTAATGAGTCTTTTCTAGGACCATGTAGGACTTTGGGGTGTAGGCGAGACTCAGGGATGTAAGATCTGCTCCCCATAAGCTCCGTGTCATTCTCTAGTATCTTTGGGGTGTCATTCAGCTATCCCATCTGTCCATTCTTGTGTGGTTAAGGTACAGATAGTGGGAGACTCTAGGAGCTTTATCAGAGACATTTGGTAGTCTGGCATCTCTTTGTCTGCTGAAGGTGTGTGAGGTTTGGCTTTTGACCCTAACCCTCTGCACCCATTAAATCCAGGTCAGAACTCAAAGCAGGGCAGCTCCTGGGGGACTAGGGCTTGTCGACTTCCCTATCCGGAGAGTAGAGAGTGAAACTGGGCAGAATGTTTCTCCATACTTTGGGGAAATGCTCACACAGTTGGTTTCTCTCTGGTCGTTTTGTCCCTGCCCAAGATGAGGGACCCACTTGAAACTGGAAACAAAACTCTAAGCACTCTAGGTCTGGATTTTTTTTTTTTTAGTCAGGACACCTTGGTCAACTTTTAATTAGTGTTGTTGTCACTGTAATTCCCCATGGGGCTTCCAAGACAGTTTTCTGTAGCTTTATTTTTCTTGTTGTCAGAGGAAATGTAATATGATTTTGCCCTTCTACATTGAATAATACTTTTAACTCTCTGTTCCTGTTGTATGTTATTAATAAATACAGAGAAAAATAGGTCCCATATATAAAAATTTAAAAACAAACACACCAACAAGCCAATAAACCTTTCCAATTCTTTTTGGATAGTCAAGTAAGTTCATATTACTATTTCCTGGTGATCCAACTCTGAGCTAAATAAATACTAGGGCAGAAGATATAAAACAATAAATAAATGTGTGCATATATTTATTAAATACGAGAGTGCAGTGCTCACTGTAAACTGTAAAATTTACATACACTTCAAGGCTTCTCTAAGCCCTTTGCTCTGCAATGACTGTGATCCGTAGAGTTTTTTCAGGGGCATCTCTGGGTGACCTGGCAAGCTTCTTCCCAGCCTCTGTGTCTGAGCTCTGTGCAGAGAGATGCCCTGGGGCAAAGTGGGCTGATGGCTCTGACTGGCCCTGCTCTCTGGGTCAACCCAGGGCTCAGTGTCCACCCCTCATCAATCTAACCCTGGGAAGGGAAGGAGCAGGAATGTATATCTGTTGTCCAAGCTCACTCATTTCAAGAGGGCCTGGCTGGGGGAGGCACCTTGGCTCTTTCCTGAGTATAGGTTCTCTTGCTAGGACCAGGATTTGTCCACTCCTAGAACAGAGACCAGATCACTAACTCTGTCTGACATGGCCAAAGTGCTGGGAACCAAGTGCCACTGTGTCACTTGCTAATTATTTTTCCTTTAATATTGCATTTACTTTTTTTTTTTTCTTTTCTTTTCTTCTTGGTGCTGGGGATGGAACCTGGTGTCCTGAGCATACCTGCAGGTTTAATGACTGCTTTATCTTTAGGCAATGCGTCCATATGTGATATATGTGACTGTTCTAGGGATATACATGCAGATAATCCTTCAAACATTGTCATCTTGATCTATATTCTGTTTTGTTTTGTTTTTTTGAAGTTGAAACATATTTAGTTAATTACAAAGGTTTCATGTGTGTGTGTGTGTTGTTGTTGTTGTTGAGGATTGAGCCTAAAACCTTCTTTAGATCTTTAAAACATAAAGTTTAAATCCTGGGAAATTATGCAAAAGAATCCAAGTAACATGCCATCAACAAACAGCCTTGTGTGGGTTCTCAGCTGTGAGTATTAGTAACTCATGACCAACTGTGCTTATCTTTATCTGAGCCACTTTCTGCCTCTACTGCTCCGTTAAGGCAAATCCCAGTCATCAAAGGGAAATGAACACACTTGCTCTCTGCTTTTTAAAAATCTTGATAGAATATACCATACAACACAGGCCATTTTAGCTCTCATTGACTTATTGGTTCTGGGCCATGAGCTTGCTAACTCAGAGTTGCCTGCACTACACCTCCAGCCTCTATTTTAACCATTTTGAAGTCTATATTTTAGTAGCAATGAGGAAGATATGCGTTGTTGCTCAAGCATCCTCCACACATCTGCATCTTAGACAACTGGGACTCTGTACTCACTGAACAATGGTGGCCATCTGGCCTTTCCCTGCCCCCCAGCAGCCACCACTCTAACTGTGAATCTATGGTTTCGACTACTCACATCACACTCCATCAATCACCTCATGAGGATGGAATCATATGGTTCCCTTTTGTGTCTAGCCTATTTCATTTGACAATGTTCTCAAAGTTCATCCCTGTTATAGGATGAGTCAGAATTCCCTTCAGCATGGAGAATGTTTTTAACCCTCAAGTTTAACAGCTTCACTTTTTGGTTTTGTTTTGCTTTGCTTTTGATGACTTTATCTGGGAAAGTATTAAATAACTGATTTTGAAGGAAAAAGTCTCCCCCTCTTGCAAAGTGCTACCCAGTGGGAAGGGTGTTAATGGGTTTGTGACCTTAGAGACAAATAACACTTATACTACATGAGTTCATTTTTAGATTTTTGTACCTGCCTGCTTCTTGTGTACACATTTTTGGGTCCTGTACATGGCACAGCAAATGCATCCAAAGAGCAGACACTTCATCAATGCAGATGTCCTGTGGTACCCAAGGGGGGTTGCTTTTAGGATTCCCAACTCCATATCAATATCCTTTAACATGTCATATAAACCAACACAATATTTCCATATAGTTTATGCATATCATCCCGTAAATCATCTGTATATTACTTATAAAACCCACAATATTGTCAGTGCCACATGGGTAGTTATTACATCACATTATCTAGAGATTGATAAATGATCAGAAAAAATAAAGGTCTGTATATATGTTTGTTTTTTTTTTAAGACTTCAAAAAAACTTAAAAAAAGTTGTTAAGCCCTCAAATGCTGAGCCCTCAGAGAGGAAGATATGAAGGGCTGACTGTACTTAATTGTATTTTCTGTGGATATAAAATGTAGACAGCCTGAGGGGTTAAGCAGTGGAGAAGCTACAGGCAGTAAGATCAACCCACTCTGAATCTGGAAACATTTCTCAGGGAATTCAGGTCTTTTTGGAGTCAGCAAATTAATCCTCTAAGTATCTCTAAAAATGGAGTGAGAGGCTGGAGAGATAGCTTAGCAAGTGAAATGCTTACCACACTTGCTCATACATGCACATAGACAAAGACACACAAACATAAATAAAAGTAAAAAAAAAAAAAAAAAGATATTGTGATTCCAGGATCCTATAGAATGTTCATTGCTCCCCAGGACCCTTCTTAGCCTCCAGGTCTTTTATGCCTTCTTTTCCTTGCTGGGATGGTGATGACTCTTAAGTCCCCCCAGAACCCAGGGAAAAATATTAGTCATTATGGTGCATGTTGGGAGACAGGCAGATCCCCAAGGGTTCACTGACTGGGCAGTTAGTCTGATCTATGAATTCCAAGCCAGCAGGAGACTCCATGTCCAGCCACAGCCCATCTACACTGAGCCAATGACTCCCAAACTGCCACCAGTAGCAGGTAAGAAAGCCTTGTGTCACAGTCATATGATGGGTACTTCCTGTGTGTTGAAGAGAGATCAACCCTTGAGTTAGTGTAAAAGGTGTGATGGGTGAGGCTGGCTAAGTGCCTTGGCAGTCAAGCACACTTTCTGCTCTTGCAGAGGACCCCAATTTGGTCCCCTGCATCCACAGCTGATGGCTCTCAATGACCTACAGTTACAGCTCTAGGAGAACCAATGTTGCCTCCTCTGTCTTTTGAAAGCACTTGCACACACATGCAGGACACATGTACATACACATGCACATAGACATATACACATAAATAAAAGTCAAAGAGAAAATCAAATTCTATAAAGATAATGTGGATCCAAAAGCCCATAGAGCATTCAGGACCCTTCCTACTCCAGGTCTTCTCCACCCTCTTTTCCCTGCTGGGGTGGTGGTGTCTGCTGACCTACTGACCTTAGAGTAGGGTCAAAAGCTTCTGAGATTAGCGACAGGCAGCATTCCTTGCCTTCCTTTACCTTGTCCCTGTTTTCCTTCCATGGTGCTGTGCTGATGGTAGGAACTGGCCTCAGACTTGACCCTTTTTCCACAGCTGATGCTTCTGGCTACCCCTTTGGTCTTCTTTTTGGTCAGGGTTCTGACCACACCAACGTTATCTCCCTCTTCCTTTTGTGAAACAAACAACACAAAGGGACACACTTATAGAAGATGTGGCACATGGTTGAGTGTTAGTACTTAAGCCAGTCCCTCTTTTTTTTCCCCTTGCATGGGTGGTATGTAGGCATGCAGTCATGAGAGGGTAATGATAGCTTTTTCTTCCGGTCTCCTGCCCACCTCCCGGCCACCTCCATAAGAGCTCCTTGTCTGAAGCACTGATCTGTCCCTTAGTCATCGCCTGCTTATGATTATCATTTCCAGTTGCCTCTCTGTTTATTTCAATCTGTATTGTTTTGTTTTGTTTTTTTTTTTTTTTTTCATTCTGGTGATTCACAGTGGCTCCTTCTACTCTATGGTGACTTCTTCTGGAACTGTGGGACCACCAGTTCTAAGTTTATGTTCCTTAGTATTCAGGACATTTGTATAGAATGAACAAAGGCTGCTCTCCTCATGTCGGGTGGAGGTATGGGGCTGCAACTAAACCCCACAGGCTCCACAGATAGAGCAGAGGTGAGAATAAACCTAGAAACCAGGCTTCAATTTCCTAGCTCCCATTCCATGATCATTGCCCTAGAAGAAAGCAAGTCTGGGCAGACGTGGCAATCGCCCAGTGTGCAACAGTGTTCCACACTTCTACTGAGGTTATCACTAGATGGAAAGATGACAGGAACAGACCACACCCGAAGGTGGAGATTACACAGTGTGCAACAGTGTTTCATGCATCTTCTGAGGTTATCACTAGATGGAAAGATGAGAGCAACAGGTTGCATCCTCAGGAGCTCTTTCCTGGATTGCTTAGCTGCTTACCAGGTCAATGGAGGGTACTAGGTTTGAGTTGCCTGGGTCGAATTCTGTGGTATTACAATGTCTTCGCTTTTTCCTCGATGCTCTAGCTGGCTGGGCTAAAGTGCCTGCTGACCATGTGCAAGCCCTGGGTTCAAGCCCTAGCACTGAGACAAACAAGCAGAACCATTAGCTGTTTAACTTAACACAAGACTGCCAATGTTTTGAATAAAAAGAGCTGAAGAATGTTGGTGGTCCCTGTTTGAAAAACAGCAGCGTGGCATACACAGCTAGGATACTATTTACAATTCTTAACAGTCTACCAATCTCTAAATGTCTCGTTGCTAAATGTCTTCCTACTGAATCATGCTGAGTAGGACATAAAACAGAATGTGTGTGTGTGTGTGTGTGTGTGTGTGTGTGTGTGTGTGTGTGTGTTTAGAAAAGCTTAATCTGAACTCAGGAATTCACACTTAAAATATAATGCTTTCGTATCTCTGGATCTCTGGGGAAAAGATGAAGCAAGTCAGGGAGTCCACGAGACAATCCACACACTCATTGCTCAGAGCACTTGCCACACAGGCTCTTTCTGATGTCACTCTCCTTGGTCTGAAGAGCACAGTCATTTTCCTGCAGTGGAATTTATGACCCCGACAAGCAACAGTCATCATCCCATACTTATGAGTTTTGTCTGTTTGTGCACTATAAGGTTACTTGTGTCTTTGCAATAAAGTTTACACGCATACACAATCTTCTGCCTGGAGATATATGCAGCCTGTAGACATATCCCGGCGAAATTAGCATCTGTCTGTGATTGGCTTATGAAAGCAAAGAAGGGCAGAACCCTCCAGCTCCCACCCTCCCTCCACAAGGTTACATTTATGGGGATTAACTACCTTATTCAATGTATTTCTTAAGAATTAAATTAATTATAATGCATTTGGATTCCCTGAGCATTCTCACAATTAATTTGTGCTATTGAGTTATCAAATATCCCCTTTCTTAAGGGATTAGTTCATTTCTGACTTTTTTTTTTAAAGTGGTGTCCCAAGAAGTCACTTTGGACTGAAAAATTGGATCCTTATTCCAAGGATTTGCTTTTAATCTCCAAAGGAATTCTTGGAGCACTGAAATGACTCGGTAAGACAGTGGCTAATCCCTTAAGTAAGGCTATCTGATCACCCAATAACACGAATTACTGAAATCAGCAATCAGAGAAAATGCTTTCTTCTCCTCAGCTGCTCTTTGTATACCGAGTGCCAATGCAGAGCCCATATAAAATGCATAATTCCTGGCTCTCTGGAGACCCATTAAACTCAGTTTTAAAACTGCACATTTAAATGACATCTTTCAGATTGCCAGACAGTTGGAAAAAAATCCTTGGATTTTTAAACTATCTTAGCTCAAATTTAAAAAACATAATTCTTTCCTTCTGTGGTGTGATGTAATTCCTTCCCTAAGTCAGATCTACACAGATGGTGGCCTCTTATGAAAGGGGGCCAGGAGAGAGAGTTTGGTATGGCATTGCTCAAGGCCAAGGGTGCTATATGGCAAAGGGCTTTTCTTTCAGGTACACAGTGAGATTGCTAATCCTTTAAAAATATTGGGCCTGTGTCTTAAGGACTACAATAGAGCATAATGCCAGATAATCTCTTTACCCACATTTATTTACTTAAGGTAATCTAGTCAAGGCCTCATTTGCCTGTCAAAGTCAGAAGGTAAAATATTAGCACCATGATGTCATTAGCAGGAAACAGTTCCCCCAGCGACAACGGTAGTCACTTTAGAGACAAACACAAAGCTAGATCCGTGGTTCTTCTGACATTTGACCAGCAGGTTCAAGACATATTGTGAAGTTGTTTTGATCTAGTTCTCATGTGTTTGGAATTCACAATAGCAACCAAAACTGAATGGAAGTTACATAAAACCAAACTCAATTAAATGTGTCAATAGAACACTACCTCGAACTTGATAACTTTGCATGTTATTTCAGAGAATTTTATAAACTACATACTTTTTGGGGAAAAAAGCACACCTAAATATTTTGAGAGAAGAATTGTCTCTTCTTGATACCTTGAAAGGTGGCCTATGCAAATGAAACAGAAAAGAAAAAACACCTTTGCAATATTTTTCTATATCAATTTTTTTTAATCGGGCAACGTTGGAAAAGATATTATTTAACAGGGGGCAGATAGATGACTCAGTTAAGAGCTCTCACTGGCTGCTCTTTCAGAAGACTTGGTTCAATTTCCAATACCCACATGATGGTTCACAACCATCTGAAACTCCAGTTCCAGTGGACTGGATGCTTTCATCTGTCCTCCGTTACCATCATGGACACACATGGTACATAGACACACAAGGAGGCCAAACACCCATGCACATAAAATAAGATTAAAGTTAAAAAATTAAGGTTCAATTCAGTGTGCTCTGATTGTCATTGCCATTTGCATTGTGCGAAATGAGCAAGCAGTGAGAAGACAGCTTTCATCTTCATGGTCCGTGCACTGAGTCAGCCTGCTTACCCGACAGGTGAAGTCTGAACTGTGTCTGTTTCTGTCCCTACTTGCCCCTCCGGGCCACAGTGAGTCTTGTGCAGCTCCCAACCTGCTCATCCCTTTTTTAAAAAAATGAGATGACACAGTTCCAACAGAACTACAAACTTTGTTTTGCTTTGGAAGTAGCCTCGTATCCACCTCTTTCCTTTGTTGGGTGATATTTCACTCTGGTGACCAAGTTTTCTTTCCTGTCATCATGGACTTAGTAATTTATTGTTGCTGTCTTTCTTGGAAGAGGATTTAGTAGGGCCAACCAGCCACCTGTCGGTAGGGCTTGTGTGGCAGGCAGTGCAGCAGCTGTGTGAGTCAGGAGAGCCATTTCTGTATCCATCAGCTCTGTCCAGGATGTCATAAAGCCTAGCAGGGGACACACCCACTGAATACCATTATGAATAATAGAGTTTGCAATGGTGACATTTCGCTCTGATTACATCTTGGGCAGATTTGATTTACATGAAAACACATAATAGTGTCATGGCAGAATTTTCTTTGATTCTCTGGGAAAGGAATGAAAAGAGTATTCTGTGTGCCAAAAGGAGGCCCAGTAAACATAGACCAAAGTAGTTATTCAGTGAGAAACCAGTGTCTTCCAAAGGCTTTCCAGTGCTGGCTACCTTGGTCACGCTCCCTCCCTGTCCATCAAATCCTCCTATCAGCAGGTAGCAGTCAGCAGTCTTTCTAAATATACATTTCTGGCTTTCTGCTCTTGCAGGCATCCACATGCTCCAATACCCAGAATTCCTGTTTTTTCGTTTTTAACTTTTTATTGATTCTTTGTGAATTTCACATCACGCATCACAATTCCATTCTTCTCCCAGTCCTTCCACATTCATCCTCCACTCTTGCAATCTGCCTTCCCTAAAGAAAGATGAAAGAAAGAGAGAAAAGAAGGAAACCCAAAAAACAAACAAAATCCTCGTCTTGCCACGGAAGCAGCAGTGTGTCACTGCTCTAATTATTATCACAGCTGTGTTACCAGGATCTCAGTAGCTACCCTGCCCTCTCACCAAACCACCTTTGTGTTGTCACCAGGATGGCAGCTCCATAAAATGAGCCCAATCTCTGTTCCTGTGACACTGCTGCAAGGTGAATGTCCTAGGCCACAAGCTCTCCATGGTTTTGTCTCTTCCTTCAAGGGTTACCTTTGTGCTTTTGAACCTTGTTTCACACTCCATATTTATGTGGTTTTAGGATGTTTTTTGTTTATTCTTTGACAATTTCATACATGTATACAGTGTATCTTGATCAGTCACCCTGACTTCCTCCAGATGGCCCCCAACACCTTCCCTTCTAAATTCATATCCTTCTCCTCTTCTACTTCCTCCTCCTCCTCCTCCTCCTCCTCCTCCTCCTCCTCCTCCTCCTCCTCCTCCTCCTCCTCTTCTCCTTCTCCTTCTTCTTCCCTCTGAATCTAGTTAATGCTGCCTGCCTACAGGATGTAAGATCATCCACCAGAACATGGGCAGCCTACAAGAGGCTATATTCCCAAAATAAATGATGCCCATCCCTCCAGTCCTAGAAGCCATTGATTGACAATATCTCTCCAGGCAGGGAAAGATTCGTGAGCCCCTCTCATATCCACACTGTGGAGTGGTGACTGGTTTAATCTTATTCAAGTCCTGTGGTGGTAACCATGGCTTCTGTGAGTTGATGAGTGCAGCAGCCAGGTCATGTCCGTAAGACAGCATCTCACAAGATTCATCTTCTAGGACTTACATTCTTCCTATCTACTTTTAAAAGCTGGTCCCTAGCTTTTGTTCTGCAGAGAACATTCCATTTAGGGCTTGACACTCAACAGTCATTTATGCTCATCACTTGACCAAGTTACAAGTTTGTGCATAGATTACTACATACTACAAAAAGAAGCTTCTCTGACCAAGGTTGAGAGCAGCGCTAACCAATGGGTATAAACATAAACATTTTGAAGGCAGTTTCACAAAATGTTCATTTAGCAAACAGTGATAGAAAGTTCTTCCCTGCGCCGAATGGGCTTTGACAAGGTTTATAGGCCCTGGCATGAATTCCCTCCCACATTGGATGAATGATGGACCACACAGCCAATGAGAAAACAGTTGGTTTCCCTCATACCCGCCATGCCCCTCCTGCATCAATGAACACATTGCCCAGGCAAATCAAAGAGGATTAGAGCATGCAGGGTTTACCACTGGATAATTTCACTGATTCCTCTTCTCCTCCAACAGCATGCACAGCCTCTCCCAATATGTGAAAGCTAGCCAGCAGGAATTTTCCAGGTCAGTCTCAGCTTGAATTCTCTAGGTCCTAAGCTCACTTTTACCTTTGTCTCTTTTCCTCCTTTCCCCTTCCTCTTCTTACCTACCATCTTATGTTTTCTTCTGTCTCTTTATCCTTCCTGCCTCTCCTTACCCCCCACCCCCTCATCTATCACCACTTCCTCTCCCTTCTTCTGTCTTTCTGGTGCCGGAGGTAGCATGCAGGGGTTTGCTCATGTTGAACGTGCACTTTGTCACTAAGCCTCTCCTCTCCCCCAGCTCCATTATTTTTTATTTTCCTCAACCACTGGGCCTCTTTGTATGACAGGAGGCTCCCTTTTCCCTGGCCAGTCCCTACTTGACGTGGAGCGTGGCTAGAGCATTGGCTCATGGATTAGAACATTTGCTACCCAACGGTGAGGACTAGAGTTCTGTCCTCAACAGCTACATTAGGTATTCACCAAAAAACCCAATAATTCTAGCACCAAGGGATCTCACACTCTTTTGGCTCACCTGCACGTGAACATGAGTACACACCCACGTGCATGCGCACCCAGGAGCACATTAATAAATATTAACAAATAAACAAAATATCTGGTGAACGAATCTGGGCATGATGTCTTACATCTGTAATCCTAGATTACTACTGGCTGTGGAGGTAGGTTTTTCTTTGAGTTGAAGGACAATCTGAGTCACACAGTGACACACCTGTCCCCTCAAAAGTCAACCAAACCAATAAAAACTATGCAGTGGGCCAAGTAGAAATTCTTGGCTCCTATGCTGTCTCATTTTCTGTGTCGTGACCTCTTAGAGAGAGAACCCTGAGTATGCAAGCTCAGAACATGTCACCGTGTCTCCTCCTATGTGATGGCACATTTATGCACAGTGATGAAGAGTGGAATTTTCCATCAAGTCACGTGGAATAGACCTCATGTTTCAAAGTTTCTGTGCAAAAGACACTGAGCAGAAAATGCCCTTCTTGTTTTACCTCCTCCATCTCTATTTTGGGGAGAAGAAGGTAACATTATGTCATCTCTCCTTGAGGTTTTTCTCAGCCACATCCATTCTTGAAAGCTTTCTATAATGCTGTTTCCAAAATGTGATTTGAATGAATGAGAAATATTGAGATCCCAGAAAAGTCTAGAAACTTGAATGGCTTTGTTTTCCTTATCTTTTCCTTTTGGGGAGTGGGTGTTCTAGCCTCTCAAGCTTGATTGAACTCGGATGTTGGGCATCAGTAATTAGACATGGTATAGGTTTTTGAATTGACTTCAGATGCCATGTTTTGATGTGCAGTCTAGTTTGAGAGTTAGGGAAACCTTGATAGAAGTGGAGTTCGTAGATGAAGTTGTAAACCAAGGATTTTTTTCCTAGATGTGTTTCAGGTTATGATCATGTGCTAATATGATCAGGAACAGCTAATAACCATGCTCCCTTTTCATGTGTGTTCTTTTTAAAATTAGATCTCACAGAATAACTGAACAGGAATTCTGCACATTGTTGATATATTCAAGTCTTCATGAGGTCTCCCCTCCTCCAGTAGGCAAATCCTCTCACACACAAACACTCCAAGGTGTCTACAAAGTCTTCCGTAGCTTATTCCAATGGCCATCAGGAGTTGATGAGTGGGGTGTTTATCTTCTTGTCACACCTTTTAAGAAAATACTGTACCAGTTTGTCAACAGTTTAAGACGCTCATTTGTTATCTTACTTTAAGCAGGCTCTAGTTATAATTTAGCAGCATAATGGAATCCCCATTGTAGTTGACATACACTGTGGTGCAAATGATTTAATTTGCTAGCAGAAGCATCAGTCTACATATTATTGTACTGATCAGTCATTGCATACTAAAATCACTCATCCTTAATGTAATGATTTGGTATCCCTACAGAGAATTCCAGTCATCAGAATGTCATTAGATACAGTAAAAAAATGAAAATTACGATTACACAGCAGTAAACACTATTAACTGTTAGTTAAAATAGCATTTAATTTAGCCATGCAAGAGTTTACAAATTTTCACAGTTTACTTGGTCCTCAAATAATTGCCACAGAAAAAGTTAACGACACTTCTGCCAATGAGGTGACAGCATGAGGAGGGGCCAGTGATGGTGGCAGATTGCTTGGCTCTCTTGGGGCATCTCTTTGGTTAAGAAAGATAGCATGCCAGTCTTGGGAATGACAGAACACGAAGAGAGAGTTTGTATGTGTCTTCAAATATGGTCTTCTGTAGAGGGGCATATCTGGGGCTAGCAGGATTCCTCTCTGTTTCTCTTCATCCTTCTCCATCAGCCCAGCCTGCATTCTGCTTTTCTCAAGGTCTGAAGCAAGGCCGATAACATATGGGTGGCTGCCTTAAGATCCTTGCAGGTAGCGCTGGCTGGTAGCCCTCTTGTTTTATTAAGAATTATGTGACCAGCTGGTTTTACACATTATTACACCAGTAACTGCCATAGGCTTATAGACACCCACTTAAGTTGAAAAACATGCATTTGTCTTAAAATGCCTTTCCCTCTTGCTGTCTGAGCCCAGCATCCCCTGCTTTAAACACAACCTCCAGTAGCAGGGGAGTGGATCGATGGGTATACTCCATATTGGTGGAGGCTTGGTGCTAAGCTTTGTCTTCATCCAAGCTGTTGTGACTCATTGTTTATGACCCTTGTTTATGCTCTAACTAAATAGTTTCAAATTTGAGTTCTCTGCCCCAAGTGTAGAGCTTAGATACGGAAAATGACAACAGGGACCCCATTATGTAGGCAGAAGGCAATAACATCAAAATGTCAGCTTGCCCCCTCTCAGCTTTGCACACACCTCTCCTGACAGCTGAGGGAAGTGAGGGTTGCTCCCAGAAGATGATGACAAAGGAAAACTGTGTCCAGCATGGCGACTCCTGACAGAGAACTCTAGCAAAGAGCAATTCTAAATCCATGAAGTGGCTGTCATGTCGGTTGTCTCCCCTTGGAAAGGGTGAGCACTCTGCAGTGTTGTGTCCAGCCAGACTGGGTGGTAGTGCCCAGAAGTGGCTGAATAGAGACACTGAGCAGCAAACAGGAAGCAGTATGTGAGGACACATGAAAGTTTTTGCTAGGTTAGGGTAGCATTCACTTGGCCCTGTTATGCGGACGGTCCACAACTGCCTGTTTACAACAGCAGATCTTGGCAAATGCTAGCATTTATCTACTTCCCATGGGTGAAGCTTTCAGAACTGGCCAGAACTGACTGTAATCACCTAATGGCAGGCATTTTGCACCTGTGTATGTGTGTGTGATATATAGCTATAATATTTCATTTCTCTAAAACAGTGGTTCTCGACCTTCTTAATGCTGTGACTCTTTAATACAGTTCCTCGTGCTGTGGTGAACCCCCAACCACAGAATTATTTTTGCCACTACTTCATAACTGTATTTTTGCTATGAATCATAATGTATATATTTTTTGGAGATAAAGGTTTGCCAAAGGATTTATGACCCATAGGTTGAGAACCACTGCAATATTTATTATTAAACATATGTGATATAAATATATAAACATATGAAGCATCTACAAAGTTTTCAAAAATATTTGTGTGTGTATGATCTCTGGGGATTATTCTATCTCTGCCTCCATGCTTTCCATAGGAGTCCTGAGAGTTCAGGGTATCGCCATGTCCAGTTTTATGTGGACTCCGGGGAGGTGAAATTAGCTCTTTATGCTCACTTGGCCAGTGCTTTACCACTGATCTATCTCCTCAGCCTCAATAAAGGCTCTACTCATGGCTCTAACCTCAGCACATAGAAAGCTGAGACTGGATAATTGTGAGTTTGAGGCCAGCCTTGGCTACATAATGAGGACAGCCTAGACTATATAGCGAGATCTAACAACAGATCACAACATAAGACAGCATAGTGTTCCATGCACAGTTGACAAGATCAAAGCTTGATTTTCAACTTGATACTCAGTAGTAGTTGGGCTAATTAACCATTTAGTGCCTCAGTTTCCATGTATTAAAAAATAGATGATGACCTCATTTGTTGTAAAAATCAGATTTAGAGAGGACAATAACAAACAAATAGATCAATAGAGCTTTATGTGAGCTAATTATCAATATTATCATAGATGAGTTACATAGAGTACTCATTGCCATCTTTGATTTTTTTAATGCCTTAAGGAATTTAACTTCTTGCACTGAAAAGTTTTTGATCATCCCTGTTTTATCTGCCTCAGCAAGGCCTTAAGGGCCGTTTTCTTTTTAACCACATTGGAAGCTCACAGAACAGTCCCTTCATGTCAGACTCTCCATCAATTGACAATATGATGTTAAGAACATGTTCTTGTCCAACATCTCCAGCAGACTGAAACACTGGCCCCTAGTATTTCTACAAGTTGGCTGTATACTAATTCTTGCGGATTCTGTGTCTCGGAGCTTATGCCATCTCACCAATCAGGCACTCAACCACATTCATAGCTTCATATATAACCACAGTCAAGAGAAGTAGTGATTTTATTTGGGAGCACACGGTTAGATGTTAGCTTATCAACTGTTTGGGATAAACAACCTGGACCCAACTTTTCTGAAAGTATCTGCTGGAGATTTGAAAGTCTTTGGAAGAACGGACTAAATATGGGGACTTACATGACTCTTCACCCACTTTCCCCCTTTCAAGTTCTGTTACATTTCTGTTGGGCACAGTTCTATTCACTGTTACTGTCTGCAGTATTTCAGTATTCCTTCACAAGAAAATTGTGTTTCCTCCTGTCCCAAGGGACTTGCCATAGTCGAGTTGGCCTTGGGCCAAGAGGATTTCTGGATGCTTCTGTAGATATTTCCTGGAATGCTATTCTATAGCATAATTTCTCATCATGGATTGCAAGAACAGTTTTATAATTAATATAGTTTCTTTCTGAATTCTCCTGTAACTGTTCTATTCAGTTCACTTTATATGGATGTTTGGGTTTTCTTATCAATAACTTTTTAAAAATAACTCATTTAGACAGTGTCCTATTTTAATTTACCTTGAGGAATTCATTCTTTGGGACTTTTCTTTCCTCCTCTCTCCCTCCCTTCCTCCTTCCCTTCTCTCTTTCCCTCTCTCCATCTCTTTCTTTCTGTTGAGTGGAGTACTAAGTAAGTACTCTCTGAACTGAGCTCTGTCTCTAGCCCCGAAGAATGGAATTCCTTTATGAAGGAGTCACCTATGTGAGGTCCAGCGAAAAACAAAAGGACTGGATTGCTCCCAGGCAGCCTGCCATCACAAAGGTCCAAGACTCCAAGGAGGATGGCCATCCTGTCAGGTCACCAGTTGGCCAAGGGACCTTGCCTTTCTTTCCTGTAGTTCAATTTAAAGAGAAATTAATAACCTTTGCATCAAAGGACTGCTATACTGAGCTAGTTGATGCCAAAGAAGTTAGAAGGATTCAGGGAATTTCAAAATACCATTTCAATATTGTATGTAATGAAAATTGTCAGTTAGATTTTGTATTTATTCTTAATTAGTTAATTATTTAGCCACTCTCTATCTTGCCTCACCTGTTAGGTCATTCAGAGCTTTCTTACTTTCTAGCCAAGTTAGAACCCCAGCTTGTGGAAGGCTGAGACAGGAGGCCATGAGTTTGAGGATAGCCTGGGCTACATAGCTAGACCCTGTCCTGCAAAGTAAACTAAAATTAAATAATTGGTTTTTAGTTGCCTGGCTTGGTGGATTAACTGGTGATTATTTTTCATTCAACATAAAGATGAGTCCCATGAGTTATGACAGTTGAGCATACAGTACTATTAATTTGCCGGATAATAAAATGCACAGCTCAAGTGGTTTAGACTACAATTTCTTTCATTAGAGATTTTTAATGCAAATATATATTATTTTATAAATATATATTTTGTTATATATATAATAAAACAGGTATACAAATCAAGCTTTACTGATAATAAATTTTAGACAAATTTATTTTAAAACATTATTTGTTGAATATATGATTTTGAAAATCAGATGGCAAATCTCATATAAACTTGATGCATCCACTTATTTACTTTTATACAAAGAATTAAATATTAACTAAATATTTGATATATGCAGGACATAGGACATTTTCAATGTTGTTCAGAGTTAATCAATGTTTTGATTTATTACTGTCCATGTTGAGAACATTGCTTCATGTAAGTATATAGTACTAAATGACATAATTATGTTTAGGGTCATTTCACAAATGGGTGGAAATTCTTTCCTAATCCCAAGCCACAATTCACTCAACAATATTTTTATATGAAACACAAGGCAGCAACTCAGTTGTTTTAAAGAATCAAACTGTAATGCATTGCAAGGCAAGGACACACTAATTTGCTACTTATGTGCTGAGGGCTGATGGTAGGAAACTATTGAAAGCCTTTGTTTTCTGTAATTAATAAATTATGTTTCTGTGGGTGCAAAACATTGCACATACAGTAAAGACATGGCAACTTATACAGAGAATCCTCTAAAATTTGAGTCAACAGTTTCAGGAGGCATGCGCTGGTCTTGAGCCTGGTGTAAGCATGCTCAGTGTGTGAAGTCCTACAATGCGGCACAGGTGAGCACCTCCAGGAACGTCTCAGATCCATTACATGTTTGAGTTTGGATTAAATTTTTGATTTGTGTCGCTGTACAAGGGAATGATGTTCACATACAGTCCTAGAGGCAAACCGAGAATCTGAGGGTCTTAGATCCACTTCTTTGTGTGAGAGGATTTTTTGCATCTTTATTTTGCCGTTGCCCTTGCTACCTTTCCCCCTTTTTCTTCCAGACAGGGTTTCTCTGTGTAGCCCTGGTTCACCTGGAGCTTGCTCTGTAGACCAGGCTGGCTTCAAACTCAGAAAGATCCTCCTGCCTCTGCCTCCAGAGCGCTGGGATTAAAGGCGTATGTCACTTCTATCAGGCCCATATTTTGCCACTTTTATACGAAAAATTAAAATAGAAAAGAAGACAAAATGAGGTCTAAGACTAGCAAGCGCTAACCACACCAGCCATTCAGGTTTGCGGGGTCTGCTCACAGTATGTAGGTGACAGCTGGCTTATGGGTTGAGCTTGGCATATGCACAGTTTGTTTGATAAAAGGAATTCCATTCCTCTTTCCTCATCCCCAGAAAGTGTTACAACAAAAAAGAATGGCATTGAAAGAGGAATAACAAACATCCCCTTAAAAGTTAAAAGAACTTCAGTCTTCTGGTGTTTACATCAGTATCTTGCTGAAACCAAGGAGCTGTGAACTCAACTTTGGTGTGGGAGGAAGATGAAGAGTCAGCTTGGCCACTGTATCCATTGTATTCCTCTTGCGTAAGAAAGCTGTTGCCTGCCTTTGCTACTTTGAGGGTTCTCCTTTATTCCACCCTTTATCCTCCTGGTTTCATCCCCATCACTAAATTGGAATGAAAGGAGAGAGAGAGAGAGAGAGAGAGAGAGAGAGAGAGAGAGAGAGAGAGAGAGAGAGAACCTGAGAATCTGACTTCTTATTTGGGCATGACTACTAATAAATTGTAACTGACCGCCTGATGGAACAACAACTACCCACCCATCAGGGCTCTATCATTTATATACCCTCTGAAAAATTCTGAGAATTCCAAACGTCACACAGTCACAGAATTTCTCTGCTGCTGGCAAAACCACGCCTCTGTTAGGGCATGGGGCAAATCATAGTCAGTTGCTGTGGACTGTCCAAAGCGGCCCCATATCCCCACACCAGGGATTACAATTAATACATATTCTTATAATATTTTTTTGTGTTTGTAAAGGAACCAAGATTCCAGAATTCTTACTACCTTAAGCGGAAAAGTTTGCTTTCTAACCATTCTGCAGTCTGGAAGCGATGGCAGGATGGGCTCTTTGCTCTACATCCCATGTCTGTGAACTTCTGTACCCTAATCAAACTGCTCCCCAGTGAGCTCATATTAAATCTGTTATCAAAGTAAAGGCAATCCCACTACAAGCAGCAATCTGATGTCCTGAGAGCCAGGACTTTAATGTGTGAAATTTTGGGGAGGAAGGGTACAATTTAGTTCATAATGGTTATTATCAAGTTGAAATATTAGGCAATTTGTTCAGCCTTTCTGTTCTTTAACTGCTCTTGTTATCAGTGTGAGTCCTTCCTACGGCATTGGTTTGCATATATGGATTTATGAAGAACTGGCTAGCTGGCTGACCAGTTCATGCCATCAAACCCCCTTATAGGTGAAGAAGGACTTCTGTTGCCCCTCCATGTAAGATGAATCAGTTCTTTTAGGGTCTCAAGGCCACACTTAAAGGAGGTATTTTTCTGGTGTGCTCAATCATCATGCCCTGGTGCCTGGAAAACATTTTCTTTTCTTTTCTTTTCTTTTTTTTTTTTCGTGACAGGGTTTCTCTGTATAGCCCTGGCTGTCCTGGAACTCACTCTGTAAACCAGGCTGGCCTCGAACTCAGAAACCTGCCTGCCTCTGCCTCCTGAGTGCTGGGATTAAAGGTGTTGCCACCACTGCCCTTCTCTTGGAAAACATTTATATAGTCTAGGTCAGAGGACAACTTATTTCTAGAAACACCCTTATATATCAGCACTAGTAGCACAGTGCTGAGCTTGCAAACTCTCTGGTCCTTTCTCTGACTCTTGTGCATGGTATTCTGTAGAAGCAGTGGTTGGATCCAGAGGGGTATGAGACAGTGAGTATGTCAGAGATGCTTCCCCTGAGGCTTCTTTCCAAGCGGCAGCTCTATGCAGGAGGGCAAGAAGGCCTTTTACAATGAGACATTTTGCATAATTATCTGAGGGTCTAGGGTCAGTATTTTGCTGGTTTTAATGGACTGGGAAAAAATAAAGCATTGGGGTTGAAGAGATAGAGCAGCAGTCGGGAGTGCTAGCTACTCTCAAAGAGGACCCTGAGTTCAGTTTCCAGCATTCATATTGGGCAGCTCGCAAGTGCCTATAACTCCAGCTCCAGGGGATCTGATGCTCTAGAGCTTCCGACCTTTGAGGGCACATATACGCATGCGAGCTCGCTCGTTCACGTGCAGGCATGTAGGTACCTTTATAAAAGGAAAACAAACTACTGTATGCTCACCCTATGACAGTTTGAACAAGTCTTCCATCTCTAGGGGGCAGTATTCATGGTGAGTCTCCGCATCTCCTCTATTTCTGGAACATATTTGCATCCTCACTTTATTGCTCTGAAAATATACTGTAATCTTTATTCTTGGTTGTGTATTTATTTAAGCCTCATCTACAAATGTAGCTCATAAACGTTAATGGAGATGAATTTACATTTGAAAATCTATTAATCTAACCCTATTCATTATATACGCAAACCAATAAATAGCAAATAAATCAAACTGTGTGAAACAATAAAACAAATTAACTAGTATCATTTAAATAATTGCCATCACCAACAGTCATACATTAACACTTTAAGGACTTTCTCAGTTTACTCCCATCCTTTCATAAGGAGGAACAGACTTCAAATGGGTTTTGGAAAGCATTTGAGGAAAATAAGGGGAAGTAGGTTTGTGTAGATTGGGTCCAGAGTCTTCCCACTCTTCCCTGGGTATTTAAATCTCCACCTTCCCCCAAAGAGAGGCAGTCGTCTTTGGTTCTGTTGGTCTTCCCAGACTTACCTTCCATTTCTAGATTTGAACAGTTGGACATCTCATGCCCATCGCTGTGTGGCTCTGAAGGTGGTTTCTATACTTGGGGAGTAACCACATAGGATACCAGGGAGCGACCAGCTCTCAGGTCAACTTTCATTCTCTTGTTTGGCTATGGCAGGCTGCATGGCTTTCTAACTTCTGCAGGCATCAAGTTCTTCATCTGTAAGGTAGGATGTTGATAGAATTGACCTGAAATGACCTTCCAAGCTGGCAGTCTAAGTGTTAATGCCACCTTTATTGCTATTCCTACTAATTCCATACAACATCCACGTTTATTGTTTTCCTACCCTGTCTTTTTGTCTTAAAACAATTGTCGTTGACATTGTTTTGCCCTAGGGAGACAGGACTATGTGTGTGTACTTATGATGGTCTCTAAGGCAGTCTTGATTGTTGATGTCTAAGAATCAATTCTAATTCACCTCTGGCTTTCTGTTCTGTATCATGAAGCATCTACTCAAAGCTTTTCTAGCCTCAACTTCAGCCACCATCTCCTCTTCTCTTCTTGTAGCTTAACAAATATTTTTATTTAATGAACACCTAATACATGCTTCTTATTATATAGCAGTCACAGTTCTGATCCCCCCCCCTCTCTGTGTGTGTGTGTTTTCCAGTGTATGCTACCAGAAAAAGGTGTCATATCCTCTGGAGCTAGAGTACTGGTGGTTATAAGCTACCTGGGTGTTTGGGAACTGAACTTGGGTCCTCAGAAAGAGCAGAAAGTGCTCTTAATTGTTGACCCTTCTCTCCAGTCCCAGTTCTAGTGATGTTTAAATTACTTTTTTGATGTTAATATTGGTCTCACATGTAAGAAGCATTAAAAAAAAAAGCAAGTCAGACTACCCTCGTGTGTCATCTCACTAGAGTAACATCTTGCAAAGATGTGGTACAGTGTGGTCCTGTCCTGTTGACAGTAATAAAGACACAATACAGAACATTCTGTCCCCAAAAGGATGCCTCATGGTGATTTTGTTTGTTGGGGGATTAAATTTAAGGCCTTTGCATACTAAGGATTCTGATCTCAACCATTTAGCTATGCCCTACCATATGGTCTGTTTAGAGCCACTGTTTCTTCTTTTAACTTTCTGAGTTTACTCAAAGAATAATAACTGTTCTCTATTTGTGCAACTTTTTGTGTAGTGGTGGTAGAGATGGTGTGTGTGTGTGTGTGTGTGTGTGTGTGTGTGTGTGTATTTGGAGACCAGAGGTCAGAATTACATGTCTTCCTCCATTGCTTTCTGTCTTAAATTTTGAGACAGGGTCTCTCATGAACCTGGAACTCAATGACTTGGCTAGACTAGGTGGCCATCAAGCCCCAAGAATCCTTCCAGTTCCACTTTCCCAGTGATGAGATTAAATGCACATGCCACTGCGTTCTACTTTTTATGTGGACGCTAGGCCCTTATGCTTTTGTGGCCTATTGAACTATAGCCCCAGTTCCTATGTGTATAATTTTGATAAAACATGAATAAATCAGATCGCATAGTATTTACCCTTCTGCATTGTTCTATCCTCCTGCTCAGGATAATCCATTTGAGGCTGCTGCACGAACATACTCATGTTTGCATGTATGAGCCTTTATGAGCAGTGTTCTGTGGCACAGATTTGCCAGTTTGTTTAATCATTCATCTGTTGAAGGACATCTGAATTGTTTCCAGTTTAGGGGCTGTTATGAAGAAGGCAGCTACAAACATGTGCACATAGCTTCTTTCCTTCATCTCTCTAGGATAAACGTTGATAGTTTCATTGTGTGGTATATCAAGGTTTAAAGAAATGGCCAGACTGTTTTCTGCTATTTTACATTTCCCAACGTCATGCGTGAGTGATTGACTTTCTTGGCATCCTCACCAGCATTTGGTGGTGTCACTATTTAAATTTTTTTTTATCTTAGCCATTTTAATAGGTGTGTAATGATACCTCATTATGGCTTTAAATTGCATTCCCTTAATTGCTAATGATGGTGAACATCTTTTCCTGTGTTTATTTGCCATCTGTATATTCTCTTAGGTGAAATGTCTCTGCATGTCTTTTGCCTGTTTTCTAATTAGACTGTTTTCATAAAATGTTGAGTTTTGAGAGTTTTTATTGTTCTGGCTACTATGCTTATACCAGATATGTAGTTTACAATTCTTTCCTCTTTTCAATAGGGCTGTCCACAGGACAAGAGATCTATTGATTGATCGAATTTTGAGACAGGTTTTTAGTCTGTAAGCCAGGTTAACCTTGAACTCACAAGGTAGCCCAGGCTGGCTTTCATCTCTCTATCATTTTGCTTTGGCTTCTGGAATTCTGGGATTACCAGCTTGCAACATCACATCCAACAAAAGTTTCAATTTTGATGCAATCCAGTTGCTTATTTTCCCCTTAAATAGGTTGTGGTTTTGGAGTTAGCCTTAAAAACTCAGCCTAACCTAGCTCTTGAATATTCCCACTATGTTTAAGCCTTGATGAGATTTGACTTAACCTTGGGATGTAAAGGTTAGTTTAGGAATTTGGCATCTGCTCTTTGAGTGTTTACTTGCCTTGTAGGACGGCTCACAAACTGCTTTTGTGCTTGTTAATTTATTTTCTGTTGTTGTAAAAGAACACTCTGATTATGAACAAGTTAGGGAAGAAATGGTTGATTTTGGCTTAAAGTTTCAAAGGGGATACAGTCCGTCATGATGGGGAAAGCATGGCTGCAGGAACATGAGGTCCAGCTGACAGTCAAGATGCAGACTGGTCACATGTCATCTCAACAGAGAAGATGGGAAGAGAGAGAGAGAGAGCATGAAGTGGAGCCAACTTATCACCTCAAAGCCAGTACCCAGTTATGTACTTTCTCCAACAAGGTTCTACTTCTTAAAGGGTTCACAACCTTCCTAAACCGTGCCACCAACTAAAGACCAATTGCCTTTGGGAGACATTCTTCATCCAAGCCACCACAGTCCTCTTGTCAACAATCTCTGGGCATAGTTTCTGCATTCTTGGTTCTGTTCTTTGATTTGTGATTTTAACTTCTCCATCAGTATTTTAAGGTATTTACTAGTAGGTTTCAAATGATTTTTCTAACTTTGTTGTTCTTCCTAAATTGTACAAATGACTCTATTTTCTTTGGATTTCCATATGACAGGGACTGCAATAGCTTTGAGGCACTGAATAATGTCTTCCTGAAATTCGTATTTACCCACAATGTCAGTATGAGACCAAATATGGAAAAAACAACTTTGTAGATATAATGAGCTAACTTAAGGTGAAGGATTGTTGGATCAGAGTGAAGAAATACAGTGACTGTGGACTTACATGAACAGAAGACACATGAATGCACAAGGATGATTGCAATGTGAAATGGATGCAAACATTCATGTTATGCTGGTACAGCTAAGGAATGACAAGGACCAGGGACAACCATAAGAAGCTGGGAGAGAATCACAAACCACATCTTCCCTCAGCAACTACAGAAGGATTGATCTTGGTTATCTCTTTATTTTGGAATTATGGTCTCCAGATGTGTAAGAAGAAACCTTTTCTTTTGTTGTAAACCATTCAGCTCCTGGCAACTTGTTACAGTATCCTAGGCAAGTTAAAAAAAAAAAAATCTATGTGCTAATGTGAAGAGAGTTGACATCTTTATCAGTCATACTGGACATACGCCTCTGTCACATACCATTTTGTAGTTTTCTGTATTAAAATCTGTATATGTTGTCTTAGACTTGCATGCCTTATTAAAAATATTTTGAGCAGTATTAAATGATCTTGCATTTGAAAATTTAAATCTATGTATTCATTGAGGGTAGGCAGAAATATAACTTAGTTTGTGTGTTTATCTTGTATTCTGCTGTACTCAGCAATTTGATTGGATGAAACCTTCCTAATGTTTTTCAAGAATTTCTATGTAGACAACCATGACTTCAGTAAGTTTTTGTCACCATAGTTTTGTTTCTCCCTTTAGATTCTCATGCCTTTATTTACTTTTCTTGCCTTATTGCACTTGTTGGGTCTTCCAACTCTATTTTAAGTAAAGATGACAAATGTGTACATCCTTGCTTGGCTCTCCATCCTGGGAGGATTGTCCTTTTAATATTAAATGTAATGTTATTGATAGGCTTACAAACAAAACAAATAGACAAGACCCACAAACACATAAAACAAGGATGTGGTCTTTATCAATTTTTAGAAAGTTTCACTCTATTCCTATATTTATGAGCATTTTGGTCATGAATTGTATCTCTTAGTTTTGTTAAAGGCTTTTCCCTTATTCATGTATATGACAATATAATTTTTTCCCATTAGAACTCTAATATGGTGGTTTGTATTGATTGATTGTCAGACACTGGTTCTGGACTTGTATCTCTGGAATCAATCCTATTTGATCAAGTAACAGAATTTATTTTTGTATTTCTAAATTCTACTTGCTAACATTTTGTTAAGGACTTTCATGTCTTTATTTATGAGGCTACTTGGTTTGTAGTTTATTATTTCTTCTTATTTTAATGGTTTTTGTTTGGCTTTGGTATCAGGGTGATAATAGAACCATAAACTGAGTTGGACAGTGTTCCCCCTTCTGTGTTTTGGAAGTGATTTGTAGAATTTCTGCTAATTTCTCTTGAAACATCTGGTAGAATTCACCAGTAAAATCATTTGGGTCTGGAGATTTCTTTTTGGGGAGCATTTAAATCACAAATTCAATTTTCTTAATGATTATAAGGCTGGACATATTGTCTGTTTTACATTGAGTGAGCTGTGTCAGTTCATCCTTTGAAAGAGTTGGTCCATTTCACCTGAGTTGTCAAATTTATGTTTTATAAAGTTACAGATAGCTAAACTCCTTTTGTGGGTTTAAATCCACCTATTCCATTTTTACATTGTTGACACACATGAGGGTTTGTTAGAGAACAAAAAATACTTAGTACTGTTGAAAACAATAAAGTTTATTGAAGAACAGCTATCAACATGGGGTTTTGTTGAGTGTGTGTGTGTGAGAAAGAGAGAGAGAGAGAGACAGAGACAGAGAAACAGAGACAGAGAGACAGAGACAGAGAGAGAAGAGACAGAGAGACAGAGAGACTTAACGTTGACTATATCTGGAAAAGTGAAAATATAGAGTCCATAGGACAGAATGGGCTCAGCAGGAGAAATACTCCCAGCAAGACCATGGGATTCTAGCTAAAATGGAACATCGGGATAACTGCATTAAGTTGGTGGGTGAGAAGCTGGGGAGGAATTTGAACACCCATTAGGCAAACTCGCTGAACTCCTTAGCAAGTCATTGTTTGAGCGCTGAGGTTCCTAACTAGCATTTCCACTTCACAGAGCTGTGTGTTTATTTGAGATATCCAAGTTCCAGTTTTTAGATGTGCTCATTAGGAGGAGGTATTGAGAGCATGTTTATCTCTTCATTTTTCCAACTGGCATCTCAGGGTTGAGGAAAGATATGGGTTCTTCAGATTCCTTGTTATGTTTTTTTCCTGTCATGTCTGTTTTTAAGACCTCTGCATCTCCACACGCCAGTGGAAGACATTCTGCTTCTGTTTGCTGGAGTTATAGTCCCACCATCTGGCTCCCAGATCATCACATTTCCTCAGTTGCTCATATCTTCAGCCTCATTTGATAAATAGCCTTCTTCAGTTTGAGGCAAACTTGTCTTAAAGAAACTGACCCTTGACCTGCTCTAGTGTATTCAATCACTTTTCCATCTTGCTTCCCCTGAACGCCAGTCTTCTTGAGAACACTGTTTCCTCCTCCTTACTCTTGCTTCCTAAGTCCCCCCCCCCCCCCCCCAGGCTGTTGGAACTTCAACCTCAAAGGCTGCCAATCACTTCTTGATGGTCGGTCTTTTCTCAGTCCCCTTCTGCATTCATCTCTCTACAGCCTTTAGACCCACGGCTTGCTGGGAGTTCACTGCTCTTTGGGTTTCACGGTTTTGAATGATTGTCTTCTTTTGACGGCTCCTGCTCTTCCACATTATGCTTTTCTTCAATGCTAGCCCCATTTTTATTTTCTCCCCAATGCAATTCCATGACTTTAATTACATGACTGATGCCAAAAATACATGTAAAGAACTATTTTTTTTAAAAAATTTACTTTTATTAGTTTTGCCTTTTATTAGTTACTGAAAACTGGTCATATTCACCCTCTCCCCTAACCTTTCCCATAGCTCCTACCCCATCCCTACCTACTCAGCCATTGCTGAAGAGGGGAAGAAAAGATTGTAAAAGACAGGTGCAGTGGATGGATACAGAGGAGGTCCCTCCAGACACAGCAGAGAAGTTGCTCATATAAACATACAGCAGTTATGATAACATGCAAAAGCCATGTGTAAGACTGACCCAAACCAAACCCCATTGTTTTTAAGGGTCTTTTTGCTTTTTGTCTTTCAGCTTGACATTTCTAAGGGGTTTTCATTTGCCACCATATGTCCAGCCAACCTTCAATAGTGGTACAATCTACAATAACAATCTTTATCTTTTCACCCCACTCCACCCCCACCCAATTCTGGCTTCTGAGTCTCCAGTATGTGTATGTGGGTCTGGCCACACAGCACTGACAGTTTAAGGTTTGGGTGGATAGGCTCCAGCTATCCCATGTCAGCTTCTGCCAGGCACATTACCCTTTCCTGGATCAGGTGATGAGTTTTCAAGTGAATCATGTCTGAACTATTGAAGTAACCTTCAAATTGGTCTCCTCATTGCCAGTTCATTTCCAGGATAGTCAGTTTTACATGTAGTCAGATGCATCTTCTTTCACTGGCCTCTGTCTAGGTCTAACTTTCTTTGGCAGCTACCTACTGAAGGCTGTGGTGATCTGTCTCCAACTTCCTTTCCAACAACACCCCAATATCCCTCCCACTCAAGGGTACTAAGCTTCTTCACGCATGAGCCCTCTACTGTCTTCATCTTGATGTGACTCTCAGTGGAAGTGCTTAGTCTTTCTTTTGCATTGAATATGTCTCTTTCTTAGGGTACTTCATCAGTTTCTAGATTGTAATATATAATGTATTAGTATACTGATACTATAAAGTTAGCACACACACACACACACACACACACACACACACACACTCCATCCATCCATCCATCCATCCATCCATTCATCCACCCATCTATCCATCCATCTATCCATCCAATCATCTGTTAGTTAGGGTTTTAGTGCTGTGAGCAGACACCATGACCAAGGCAACTCTTATAAGGACAACATTTAATTGGGGCTGGCTTACAGGTTCAGAGGTTCAGTCCATTATCATCAAGCTGAAAGCATATCAACATCCAGGCAGGCGTGGTGCAGGAGGAGCTGAGATTTCTACATCTTGTTCTGAAGGCTGCTAGGAGAAGACTCACTTCCAGGTAGTTATGAGCAGAGTCTTAAAGCCCACACCCACAGTGACATACTTAACTCCAACAAGGTCACACCTACTCCAACAAGGCCACACCTCCTAATAGTGCCTCCCCCTGGGCCAAGCATATTCAAACCAACACTCCATCTATCCATCCATCCATCCAATGTCTAATGGATGCTACACTCTGTGTGAAGCACTGGGGACATGAAAGCAGAAATGCTTCTCAGGGATGGGAGGCCCCTAGGGTCCTTATTCTTCATTGTTATTGTTATTCTGTTCTTATTCTCTAAACAGTGCCTGCACTGAGATCAATGCCTGGCCTATAATGTGCACTCTTAAGTGAATGAATGAGCTTGCAAGTCTATATCATGATAAATACAATCATTTAAGTTGCATTGTGACTTAATTTTCAACTCGATGACATTTAAGCCATTTTGATAAAAGAGAAAATAAAAACTGAGCAGCCTAGACAAAATATTTATTAGAGATAAATGCAAATGCAGAAGTGTATCCTCTGGGTCCTTGGATTAAGGCTACTCTACAGATGACATTTCAAGCAGTGTTACAAATGGCAGCAATATTTAAAGGAGTGCTTCTGAAAGATGTCTTTTCCTGTAGGAATGAATGAAGACTATGGGAACTGTCTCTTCCAACTGGCTTTACATACTTAATTTGAGGCTTTTTAGCTTAATAAGACATTTGTCCTCTCTGTGTTTGAAACAGGGGTTTCATTTGTCTTCGCCTGAGGTTTGCCAGCACACAGTCTGCTCCACACACAAAGCATGTCTTCTCACTGGGGTTTCCTTTCTTTCCTTCTCTCAGCTCTCTGGGATGGGCTTCCATGCTTGAACAAAAGAGATACCCAGTGTGGGGGGAGAGGGGGACTCGGTAAGAATGAGCAAAGCAGGACAGGGCATGGCATCTATGAACGCCTGCACTTCCAGAGTTCGTAGAGCCCTGGAATGTTCCTTAGCCAGACACACAGCTTGAGCTTTTCCCTCTCTAAGTCTCAGCAGGGTGCTTACCAAGTCAGCTAGAGAAGGCAACTGTTTTCCCCTTCCCCAAACGCCACACCCCAGAGCTTTGCCTGCTCTGTGAAACTCTTTCACTGGGTCAACATCAATGGTCAGTAAGAATAAGATGATGACAACCCCAAAGATTAGTATTGCAGTTTCTTCAATTCCTACTTAAGCCCTTGCCTGGATGCTTCCTAAGTTTCTTGAAACAACAACAACCAAACCCCAAACTCCTTTTAAACACAATGAAAGCTTGACAGTCACCACCTAGGCTCCAATATCAAACAGTGCCAAGTTCTTGAGGTCTGGCCGAGTTTCCAGTCGTGGTGTTGCGGTGTTGCAGACTGGGCATGCCTTCATCTACCCAAGTGGAGATAAAATACAGATCAGAAACTTTTCTTTAATTCACTCATTTATTGAGATACTGTAGCCTAGGTTGGCCTGGAATTCGCTATGTAGCCCAGACTAACCTCAAACTTGTAAAGATGCCCCTGCCTCAGTTTCCCAAGTGCTGGGATTACAGATGTGAGCTATCCTATCTGGCTAACAAAGATAATTATTTCATATATATATATATGAATATATAAAATATAATATAATAGTTTTATATTTTATATAAATTACATATTTTACTATCTAAAAATTATATAAATAATATATTAAAATAAATATATAAATCAAATTTTATTATAATAAAATATATAATATATAATATAAAAATACATTATACATAATATCTATTATATACTTACATATATGTATAAAACTTTGGGGTTTGATGCTAAGGTCCTTTATGTATGTATTTATGTGTTGAAGATAGATGCAGACCTTCATGCTTGTTAATCATGTGGTCTCCCGCTGAGTGGCATACCTATCCTCAAAGATACTTTCTCCTGTGGGGGCCTAGAACAATTCACTCCAGCTTCCCACTGGTTTCCCCCATTAACCTCTATACACTGAGGAGACCTCTGGGAGACTTGCCCATCAGGTTAGTAGGCCCTTTCCAGTCAGTGCCCGAGAGCACAGGCCAGCTACTGGACTTGACCTTTATGGCCTATTTTAGAAAGGCCCACTCCACTGTCTGAAGGACTGACTCGAGCCCTGAGAACTATCTTGCTGGTATAGGAGAGTGCTAAGATTTCGCATTAAATAGGATGAATTATTTTAGACCAAATTTCCCACCGAGGGTTTCTTGCTGTCTCGTTTATGGTTAATTTCTGTAGAGAATTAAGGAAGACAAATCTTTTTGGTGGAAAAGGCCTTTCCTAAGCAAGCAGTGCTCATGGGCAGGTTTGCTCTCAGTGTATATGTATAATCAGAGATTAATGTGTATGTTAATACCATAGAAGGGAAGCTGATGCTAGAAAGAAGCTTCCGAGAACGTGTAAAACAGGGACCTTGACGACGTCCAGGACACAGCCAAAATGGCAGCCGGTTCTGAGCTCTTAGGGACACACAACCCAAATGCCAGAAATCAAAAAATTCTAGTGAAGCATTTCCTCCCCTCTCTATAGGAATCATGCCTGTCAGCAGCATAAACACTTGCAATCCTGCCCTTCCTAGGATGCATGTGCTATCGAAAAGGGAGGTGTTAATTGCCGTGCTAATTACAACGTGATTGCCTTGCACTTGCTTTGCACTTGTAGGTGATTAAATTTTTAACGAAGCATATTACTTGGCACTGTTAGCACAGTTAACACATTTCTCTCTCCCTCTCTCTCCCTCTCCTTTTTTATGCCTTGGGAGAAGTCCTGCACTGCAGCCCCTTCCCTGGCTGTGATCTGCTTGCTGTGTTTGGAACAAGCCTCTGTTTAAGCTGTCGGTTACAGGACTCCAGCTTCCTGCTTGGGAAAGAGCAGCAGCCTATTATAATCATACCCAGCATGATGGCACTGGCCAGATGCGAACGCAGAATTCACAGAGGTATTAGCGGAAAAATGAGGCGGCACTGCCAAAGCCGGTTCCCAGCCTTCATTTAAAAACTACAGCGGCCTCAGCCAGTGAAGAGCCGGGTGTCGAAGGGTTTAGCCGGAAAGGTAGAGGGCTGACAGCAAGTTCCACATGATTTATCTCTGCTTTCCAGAACATGCTCCCAGCTGAACCGGAGCACAGGAAACTTGCATCTGTTCAGAGGGCTGCCTTGTCTCCTGGCTCCCACTGTGCACCCAGTGGAAGCTGGGTTTTGTGCTTCTGCGCCTGCGCGTAGGTTCTCTGGTGGTCCTCTTCTTCCCTAGGCCTCCTTATTTAGAGGAGCCTAGGAGTGCAAGTGTGCCTGGAAGAAAAGAGCTGGATATGGCTAGGGGTCCCACCCTGGGTTTTGGGGGTCAGAGCCATGACATGGAGTCTTTAACAAGGCATGCCAGCAAAACGAACACACCCACAGAGCCAGGCAAGTCCTGCGTGCAACTTCGTATGACTCAACTCTCATGACGTGGCAGTTTTTGCAGCAGGGAGCGGAAGACCATGGTCTTAGGAGAACTGAATGGATAAAAGAAGCCAGTGACTCAGCCTGACCGTGAAGCGTCTGCTTGACCATAGGCATTTTCTGCTGTCAATTGTTCTTGTGAGCTCCTGAGCTAGTGGTAAGCTCGGTTGGGCAAGAGGCAATTCTCCAGAGGAAGATACATTTCAAATGCCAAGAATTAAGAAGCAGGAAGCTGACAAAGTGGCTTGGTTGGATGCAATGCTTGCTGCTCTACTCTTAGGAGCTGGGTACCCCATCTAACACTCATGTACAGAGTCAGATGTGATGCTGAGGCAGTCCATCCTCCATTCTGATTTTAGTCTTGCCCTTCTTCCAAGAACAGAGTGGGGGCTTTCATTCACCACGCGGGAGTATTTTCAATGGGAGAGTAGAAACTTGAATGGCTAAGTAGAAACAAGATGCTGGATGATGGGGGGAGGTTGGTAGGGTCCATGTCTAAATTCTCAGCAGGCTCCAGATGCCTAGCAGTGAGGTCACAAAGTATCACAGCTCTCAGCTCTTCCAGGGTCTCAGGATTCTTATAAGGAGCTGTACTAAGTCTGAGCAGGGCAGGGCCATGGTTCTCCTATCTCTGGCAAGCCTCAAAGTCTCCTTGATGATAGATCAAGTTGCAGATCTCAGTGTGTCATTGGGGTCTGTCCAGTCTTGAGGACTGGAGCAGGCCTTCTTTCCAAGGTCTCTATATCTCTGGAGACCATTTCTTCCTTTTCCTCTTCCACAGAGTCAAGCAGCATCCGGGACTGGTTGAAAGCAGGACTCCAGCCGGAGCTGGGCTGGCAGAAGCCCTGTGTGTAGGGGTTTCAGTAGTTTCTGGTTGCTGTAGTGATGTTCTAGCCACCTTTGCATCAGGGGCAGCCGTGATCTCTGCTGGAGGTGTCCTGCAGCATGGCGCCTCCTATTGATCACTGAGGCAGGGTATTTGTGCGTTGTCAAACACAACCTGTTTGTCACTATAGGGGTTCACTCCCCCTTTAAAAGGTCATTTTCAACTGCCACTTAGAAGCCAGTTGGGGCTCCTTCTACCCCTATCAGTGATATCCTCTTGTTATTCTAGTATCGGGGAAGGCAGCGACAGTGGATTTCTAGAATTCTTTGGCCAGCCAGCCTAGCCAAGTCAGTGAGTTCAGGTGCAGTAAGAAACCCAATCTCAAAAGTACGGTGGATGGGGTCAGTGAAATGGCTCAGTGGGTCAAAGAATTTATTGAGCAAACCTGACAACCTGAGTTCAACATAAAGATAGGCAAACAAAAACAAAAGAACAAAACAAAAACAAAACAAAAATCCAAAACAAACAAAACAAACAACAAAACAAACCGGACCTCCACAATGTTTCCCCTGACCTCCAAATCAAGCTGTTCTGAATCCCTGTCCCCCTCCCAAACAATTTTTTTTTTTTTTTTTAAAGATAGATGACAACACCCAAGGCTGACATCTGGTCTCTACACACACACACACACACACACACACACACACACACACGTTTATTCACATGAACGTATTTGTTCCCTTTACTACACAAAGATTTAGCTTCTGAGTTCGATATGCTCTTCTTCCAGCTCTAGGGAAGCTGAGGCACAAGGTGCAGAATCCCAGCCCAACCTGTGATCAATGTGTATCATCAGAACACTTGATAAATCAACTTTATTGGTCTAGGGAGAAAGCTCTTCATAAACTATAAAATTCATACTCACTCACCTGTTAGGTGCTCAGCTTGATGACAAAATCCACAAACCAAGGGTGAAAACGTCAGGTAGGCAGTTTGCTGATGGTGTTCAGCAGCCCATGCTGTGTCATGGCGGAGATATCCAGAACATCCTCTGTACTGGAGTGTCCTTGAGTGGGGTGCTGCCCCTTACTACACAAAAATTAATGCCATTTTTAACTGTCAGCTTTGTGATACCCTCCCATTAAAAAGAAACACTTCCCAGTCTAATGAATGATTGGCTGGGCTTTCTTTCTCTCCCTCTCTGCTTTTGACTAATGAGTTTAATTACTTCCTTTTGCAAACTCCACCCTTCCCATCAAGTTTGCATTTTAGACTGCCTGGTTTCCCTTAGTTATCCCAGTGATGCTTGAAGCACAAGGATGGGTAATATGCTAATGTGGCCATCCCAGGGTATCTAATCTGTGCCCCGAAAGAAAAAGATTGTGCCTCGGCTGCCAGCTATTTTATCATAACGCTGTAGATGTCTCCCCCTGTAGCGGGTGAGTGATTTGGAGCGAAAAAACTGTGAACTAAAGTCAAATGGCCTGACAGGTCCAACAGCATTTGAGTTTAGTATTTTAAAATATTTTCCAGTAGGCCAGCATGTCCTTGGTCTATTGACGGAGCATCCATTAGGAGGATTCAGCACTCATCTCTTAGCTGAACTTTGTTAACTCCACTCCCTCATCATGTCTGGGGCAGTGGATCTCTCAGCGTTTCAGTAAATCTACACTCTTTCTTTATTCCTTTGTATTGTTCTCAGGCTTCTTCCTTTTCCCTCTGTATTCTATCCTACAGCGTCCCTCCCTCCCTCCTTCCACTCTCTTTCTCTCTTTTTTTATGTGTGTAGTGTGTGTGTGTGTGTGTGTGTGTGTGAGAGAGAGAGAGAGAGAGAGAGAGAGAGAGAATGCCCACGCGTGCGTGTGCGTATATGGAAGCCGGCATCAGGTGTCTTCTTAGATTGTTTCCCTTAAATAAGGGAATGGTTAGGGACATAGAGTGCCATGACAGTCATGCGTAGGTAAGAGGACAGCCTTGGGTGGTGGTCCTCTCCATCTACCTTGTTTGGGACATTTATTATTGTTCACTGCTGCACACAGCGGGCAGGCTAGTAGCCCTATGAGCTTCGAAGCAATTCTCCTGACCCCACCTTCCATCTCCTAGGGTGGATACAGTGAGCTTGTAAGTGTGTGTTTTACTGCATCTGTCCTTTTAAACATATGAATTCTGGATTCAAGCTTGGATGCCCCCCAAGCATCTTTGATTGGTTTGATTTTTGAAAACTATCTCCCATCCCCTCTCTACCTTGTTATTTATTTAATTATTTTTTTTGAAATGAGGTCTCTCACTGAACCTAGATTGGGCTGACAGGACAGAAAGCCACAGGAATCCTTCTGTCTCCGCCTTTATAGAGATGGGATTGCAGGCGCACAGCACTGACTATGGTTTTTTGTGCGGCTGCTTAGGCTCAGCACTCCGGAAATGCTTGCATGGTAGGCTTTTCCTGGTAATCTATCTCCTTAGCCCTCTGAAGCTTGTTTCTACCTTGCCACCTGCTCACTTGTCCCTTCTGTGCCCATTCATAGGGAAACCACCTGAGGGGCTCCCTAGTAGCCTGTGGATTTTGTGCTAAACTGGATGAAACACCAGTATTTTACTACGTTAACAGTTTACCCCCTTTCTTTCTCCCCCCTCCAGTTAATTCAAAGTTTTAACTCAAGGTGTGGTAGTTCAGAGTGGTAACTCTCACTTAGGAAACTGAGGCGGGAGGATCTTCACGGGTTCAAAGAGGACTGGGAGTTCAGCCCAGACTACACAAGACTCTGTGTACCTCCATCCAAAGTTTTCAGATCTTTTACAAATCCTAGACCCCTGAACATCTTTTGATTGGTTTGATTTTTTTAACAGCTATAATGAGCCCCACGTTCTTCCTGATCATACCCACACCCACAAGAATACACACCCACAGAGTGGGGAGGGAAGGAGAGAGAGGGGGGAGGGGAGAGGAGGTCTGATTCATTTACTCTGAACACACACACACACACACACACACACACACAAACACACACAGGGAGAGGGGGAAGGGGGGGGAGAGAGGAGGTCTGATTCCTTTGCTCTGAATACACACACACACACACACACACACACACACACACACACGAAGAGTTGCAGTCTGCTAGCCTTTCTCTGTGAGGATAAGTGAGTTGGTTTTCATTTCAGCAGAAGACTCAGGAAACATCCAGAAGGCACAGAGTTCCTAGATTAAGAAGGTGCAGAGTTGCTGGCTTCCGGTCATCACAGCATCACGCACGCACACACCCCTCTGCCCAGTTCCCTAGAGGCTCTTCTGCAGACTGTGGTATTTGTTCACTTCCCCCTTCCTCATTCTTTCATTCCAGTCCTCCGTTCTTCCAACCTTCTCTTGCCCTTTAGCCAGCTTCAGACTCTGCTTCCCTCTTCCGTGTTGGAGTCACGGGTGCATACAACATCTGACATATTTCTTGTCTTTGCAAATGCATTTTTCTTTCTCATCTCATTCCAATGCTAAGATACTCACTTAACTGTCACACCTATGGACAGTTGATTTTTGATAAAGAAACCAGACTAAAAGACTGTACCTTCAACAAATGGTCCTTCAAACTGAAAGCACACTTGTAGAAGAATTCATATAGATATGTATTTTTTACCCTGTACAAACTCAACTCTAAATGGATCAAAGACCTCAACATAAAACCCACTGCTACTCTGAACTTGATAGAGAAAATATGCCTTGAACTCATTGGCACAGGAAAAGACTTTCTAAACAGAGCACTGTTAGCACTAACACCAACGACTGATAAACTGGGCCTCATGAAACTGAAAAACTTGTGCAAGGCGGAGGAGACCATCATTTGGGCAAAGGAGCAGCCAACAGAGAGATTAAAGATCCTTACCAACTACACGTCTGATAGAAGGTTAGCATGCAAAACATATGAACATATGAAAACATATGAAAAACTCTGCACCAGATGGGGTCCTAGAGCTGAAAGGAGACGTAGACTCACACCCCCATCCCTAACCTAGACGGTATCTCCAATTGATAACTACTTACAAATGAGAACTTAGTTTCCTCAAAGGGAGTCTCACTGGGGAAATAAACTACCCTTAAGGGTGGGCTGCATGCCCAGCAGTAGATGGCCAAGAGACCAACAGTATCTTTAGAGGTTCCGTATCCCATAATTCCTGTCAGGGCTCTTCCTTTTAAATTTTATTTTATCCTGCATTTTTAATTTTATTTATCTCTATCTTTCATATTTTTTCTCTTTACCTTATAAGTCTTTTGCCTATATATTATGGCTTCCTGTTCAGTGCTTTTATGAAATTCTTGAGTGTGCCGAGTGCTTTCTCTTGGGTCTTCTTCTATTTGTCTATTTTGTCTTAGTCTGATGAGTTCCCCTTTGTTTTTTCATATTATATTATCCCTTAGAAACCTGTTTTCTAATTAAAGACAGAAAAGAGGTGGGTGTGGATGGGAGGGGAATTGGGGCAAGAATAGAGGGAGGGAAACCATAATCAGGATATATTATGTGAAAAAAACCATCAATTTTCAATAAAATGAAAAAATATTCATCATTTAATACTTGAAAACACATTATTATTATTAATTATTATTGTTATTATTATTATTAATTGTGTGTGTGTGTAAGGGTGCATGTGCTACGCTATGCATCAGGAGCTCAAAGACAACTTGGTGCAGCTGGTTCTTTTGATCCATCTGTATGTGAGTTCTAGGGGTTAAATTCATGTCTCCAGGCCGGCATGACAAGGACTTTTAGCCTCTGAGCCACCTGGTTTGTCCTAAGAATTTGACTGAACACTTTCTTCTGCCAGCTACCTCCTCTGCTCTACTACAGTGTTTTCCAAGTTTATTTTAGGACTGAGATACATTTTGGGTAGAATTTAAACATTCATAATCTGAATATCTAAAATCTGAAAGACTCCCAGGTCGGAAAGTTGGAGCAGGGTATGACCACAGGAGAATTCTGCAAATAACCCTACATGGCAATGCAGTCAAAACATAGATGTGCTGACAAATGTTGTACCAAGATACCCTCCAGTCACGTGTATGTGGGTGTTTGAAGCAGTCTCCCTGTGTGGTCTGAGTGGCCTTCAACTTGCTCTATAGCCCAGGCTGGTTTTTAAAACTTGTAATCCTCCTGCCTCCTGAGTAGCTAGATTCATAGTCTCCAGCATGGTTTTCTAATTTCTTTAAAAACCAATTTTGGTTATAATCTTTTTAAACACAAAAAAGTAGACAGTAGGGGGAGAGTTATTTCTGAATCTCACAGCCTGTGCATACATCATCTATTTAAAGGGAAGTGAAATATTTTTTAAAAAATATTATTTATTTATTTTTATTTATATGGAGTACACTGTAGCTGTCTTCAGACACACAGCAAAAGAATGCATCAGGTCCCATTACAGATGGTTATGAGCCACCACGTGGTTGCTGGAAATTGAGCTCAGGACCTCTGGGAGAACAGTCTATGATCTTAACCTCTGAGCCATCTCTCCAGCCCCCAAAGATGAGAGACTAGAATAACAAAACCGTAAATCCTAGAAATGGTGTCTACTGTTGAGAACATCCCACCCTTCTTAGGAGGAAGGACATACATTTGTCTTTTCTCCTGCACAAACTTCCGACCCATCTAGAAGTCCATCCTTACATGTATTCCCTGGAGGAGGGACAAGGCCATTGCATTTATTGTCCTTGTGAGAGAAACACTTTAGCTGTGAGAGGAGAGGGCGGCTGCATTCACAGTCACTACGACTTACTTGTTCCATGACATTCCACATTCTGTGGGAGTTGTTGGACGTGCAGAGGCCTGATGCTTACAGACTCGGATCCTTCAGACAGACAGGGCTGAGGTTGCCTCTGTTCTGCTACCCATAAAAGAGTCCCCTTGGTTTCTCATCTTAAAGGAATTCACTAACCAGTATTACCATCTCAGACATTTTGTTTTGAGAATGAAAAACAGTTAGGTAGATTAGGTACACAGAGTACCTGGTATCACCCTACTTTTCCTTGATTCTTAGACTACATGTTAACATCTCTGAAAGATGTCTTCATTTGAAAGGTGTCATGGTTTAACTAGCAGCTTCTTTTCCCCAGTAGTTCAAAATATAGTAATGAGTATGCTGATCAATAAAGAGTCTTAGGTTCCACGGAAATACTGCAGCTGACTCAAGAACCTGATGAATATTAGCCATCAAGAGAAGGCTAATTTAGTTCCCTTGATTTATCCAGGTCAAACCAAAGCTTGCATCACCAAGCTTGCTCTGCTCCCACTCCCCCATTGTGGTCAAGCCTTGTAAATTTGATTGAAATTCAGTCTCACCTTCCAATGATGTGGTTTCTCTGTCTCATTCCAGTGCTGAAGTCCTGAGATACTGCTGGTCTGGGAAGGGAACTGAAGGAGACCAGCATACGTACATATGGAAGGGCAGTCTAGCCCCTGTGCTTGTCAGCAACCTCTGTCGGAAAGGGTACAAATGTGTTCGTCTTCACGAAGCAAGCAGATCCTTTGGTCTGCTGCTATGGTGCAGCCAGGACCTCTAGCTCCCAATAGAGACTTGTGGAATGGAAATCCCCAGCCTCTCAGCAACTTCGGTGTGTCTCCTGTAGTCATTCAGAAGGAAGACAACTATGGGACTAGAGGGGGATCTTTGGTTTGGGAATGAAACGGGTCCATGCTGGCATCACAGCTAGATGCAAAAATGGGAGTGGTTAGGGATGGGCAGATCTCTTCTTTCTGGTGGTTTCTTCACTGACTCAACTCTAGGAGACTGGGTTGTGATGACACCTGAAGAGGGAGACAGCAGAATGGCCCCCTCCACATCTCACAGTGGCTGAAAATTCCACTGGTCCACAGTGTGACCTGGTCAGTTCTCAGGTCAGATTTACCCAGGTACCAGGGCCTTCATGACTGCAATTCATAGGAAAGGCCTATAGCCCCTCAGGGGTGCTCAATCTGTTTTAAGAGGTTCCTATTTTAGTGTATTGCATGCTACATATCTGCGTATTGGTCCCTATTGGCTCAGAGTTTATATCTGATCCATTTTGGGCTCAGTGGTTTAGCCTCTGACCTCACCTCTCTACCAAATTGTGATAGAGTGTCTGGTTTCAATTTGCTAGGGTCTCTCATCCTATCCCAGTTCATCCCAGGATAGAGGCAAGACTTACAAGCCTTTACATGCTTGAAACTGGAAGTCTCTAGCAGTTAACTCATTTTTAGTTTTTTTTGTGACAGTGTCTTACTCTGTAACCTAGCTTATTCTTGATCTTACTGTCTTCCTGCCTCAGCTACCAAACTGCAGAGATTACAGGTGTATACTGCCACACCTGGGTCTAGTTTCTATTGTACAAAACCAACAAAATAATAGCAACCCCCCCCCTATGTTTTTAATAAGGTATGGTAACACACAATATAATTTCAGTACTTGGAATGTGGAGGTAGCAGGATCTAGGATAGCCTCGGTTACATAATCAATTGGTAGTCAGGTTTGGCTAGAGTAGACCCCCTGTCTCAAAAAAAATTTTTTTTTTCACACCAGAAATCTCAACCGTTGGAAGGCAGTAGGGTTGAAACTTCAAGCCTGGGCTATACTTTGAGTTACAGGGTAGCCTGTGCTACAGAGTAATATTCTTTCTAAAGAACAAACCAAAATCAAAAGAAAACCATAAAGCAATCATGCTTCAACCCCCTAAAGAGACAACCCCTCTTCCAAAACCTTTTCTTCCAAATTTGTGATCTTTAGTAGGTCAGACTGCTATACCGTTGACTCATCTTCTGAGTCATAGATAGGGACCTGATTCTTGGAGTCACTTGATCAGTCAACAGAGAGTGACCTGCCCAGACTGAAAGATGGGATGCTGAGGTTTTGTTCCTAGGAACCTTGAAGGGTTTGCAGTTAGCTTCATCAATATAATTGAATGAAAGGTAGAAGAATTCTGGTTGTCTTGCTTTCTTTCCCTGTGTGTTCTTTAGATGTAATAAAAAAATACTAGTCTTTGAGCTTAGGCAGGTAACTCAGAAACATTTCCCACCCCGGCAAGGAGATGGAAATCTGAGAAAGATCCAGGAGACTTCAAAAATTATATATATATATATATAAAAAATGTACTATTTTTATTTTTAACCAGTCTCATGCATGCTATTTATTTTTAAAAATTCAGATTAATCAATGTAAGGAGTAGATACTGACCTTGAACATTAGTGTTCAGTAGATAGTTAAATATTGAATGTCGCTTGGACATTTACTACTTAATTAGAATTTTGGCTAAGCTGGTTATTGTTATATTTTCTCTTTGGGTTGGGGCAAAGCACTGGAGATAACCCTAGGGGCTCATCCAGGCTTAGAATGAACTACCACTGAGTTACACCCTCAACCCTTCACATTTTCTTGAGGTAACAAGAACCGTGGTTAAGGCTGTAGTTAAGGGCAGGGCTCAGTGGTTGGAGCCCTGTTCTCTATTTAGTGTTTCTGGGCATGGTGAAATTATTAATGTCCCTGCTGTAGTTTACACATAGATTTCCCTCTCAAGGGCTCTTGTGTTGGAAGTTGGGCCCTCATTGTGACAATGCTGGAAGGTGGAAACTTTAGAAGGAGTTGGCCTAACAGAGGCCCTTAGGCTAATTGTAGGCAGACCATTTGAAGGACAGTGGGATCCAGTCCCTGCAGCACTGTGAGCTCTGTCTTTCCCACATGCTCCCTCCATCATGAAGTCTGCCATGAAGCTCTAACCAGAGGCTGAACCGTTGACACTTTCCAATCACGGACTGCCAACCTTCCAAACTGTGAACTGGACAAACCTCTTTTCCTCATAAGCATCTAGCTTCATGTATTTTGTTACAGTAACACACAACAAGTGAATGTAGCTTCTTCCTTTTGGTTTGCTCATCTACAGAATGGTGAAGAGCATCCTTTCTCTGGTTATCATGTGGTTTCCTTGGAGCCATTCCTATAATGCTCTTGTAAGGTAGAGACAGAGTGGTGGATGTCTAGTGACAAGCTCAGCAAATGTCAGTTATTTGTGTTGCAGGAAAATCACATCATCCAAAGTCATGATGACTATTGTGACTGTTAAAACACACAGATATTGAAACAAACAAACAAACAAACAGTTCAGCATTTATGGAAGAGTATGGGGAGCATTCCTTTCTCCTTTTTTTCTTTCCTTGATACAGGGTCTCAATGTGTAGCCCTGGCAGGCCTGGAATCCACTATATAGACCAGGCTGTCCTGGTCCACAGAAATCAACCTGCCTCTGCCTCTGCCTCTGCCTCTGCCTCTGCCTCTGCCTCTGCCTCTGCCTCTGCCTCTGCCTCTGCCTCTGCCTCTGCCTCTGCCTCTGCCTCT
>JADRCH010000055.1:6218326-6259951 GCA_019843965.1 Rhynchomys soricoides | reverse complement strand
GAAGAAGAAGAAGAAGAAGAAGAAGAAGAAGAAGAAGAAGAAGAAGATATCAAATACATTGGGGAGATGGCTCAATCAGGTAATAGTACTTGCCATGAAAGCACAGTAGCCCGAGTTTAATCCATGGAATCCTGATAAATATGGAAGGAGAGAATTGATTTTGCAAAGTTGTCCCCTGACTGTCATATGTATGCCACAGTATGTGTTCACACACATACATCCCACACACATGCACACAAAATAATAATACTTAAAAAAACAATAAAATGAAATGATAAACAAATCAAACCCAAACCCTAGAGAAAGACAGGACAGACAGAAGGAAATGAGAAGGGACTGCTATATAGGAGGACTTTAGAACACTCTGGAGCTTTCCAGGAAGAACTGAACTGCATGGGGCCGAGTGACTTATAAGGTGGGAAAGGTGAGGTGCTTCAATCAGGGTGCTATCAATTATAGTATTTTCTCAGCAACAACGGGACTCAAACAAGAAATTAGTGTGTTGTCATTAGGCTGTGACATGGGGTAGCTGGGGATGGGATAGAGAACACATATGAGTGGTTTTCAATGTACTGCTAGGAAGAAATTGAATTTCAGAACATTGACTTGCTGGGGAGTGTAGGCACCTCATCTGGGGCCTGTTTGAGATGCAGAGGGTTGCAGCCACATGCTCAGGCAACCTCTGTAGTATCTATATTTTAGTTTATATGAGTAAAAGCTGTGCACTTGAAAGTTAAGGCAGGTAGGGCTTAGAAAGGTCATCTTAAGAATTTGGTTTATTTGAAGACGATGGCAAAGGTCCCAGCTTCTTTAGGACTCTCAGAAACCCCAAAGAAGGACAAAACCAAGATCCACCTTTACGATGTACTGGGAATTTGATTTTAGGTGTAGATATTGTAAGGTTTTGAAAGACCAATCAAACCCCAAGCTAATCTATTGCCTCTTTTATTTTCCATAGGAAAAACTGACACTGTATCTCCAGAATAGGGCTGGGAGTGTTCACCACACCCAGAGGATTAAGCCAGAGTCACCAGGAAAGGAAAGTTGTGAGTCAGAGACCAGGCCTCTGTCCACACCCCACCTCGGGTCCATAGTGGCCTCTCATCCCCACAAAAGGCTCTGAGAGTACACATCATCCAGACCGAATTACGACTTACACAGTTGTTGTTGTTGTTGTTCTTCTTCTAAAATTTTATTTTTGTTCCTTGTGAGTGGGATATGTATGGCTTTAGAGAATAGTTCTCTTCACTTGTTGTCCCCCATGGTGAGTAGAAAGTGTGTTAAGGACTGCAAACAGTAACTTGAGCACAACTTGGTCTCAAAAAGACTCCTCTATGGCTCCTCAAGTGTGGGGCCACAGGCAAGTCAGTCCTCTGAGTGACAGACTCCTGTCTCAATCAAGAAGTTTAAATGGCATGCATTTCAGCTTTCCCTCTGTCTCTAAGGATCCTGCCCCAAACCTAACAGGAGATACATGGAGTCCAGTTAGGTCTTTATCTGTCATGGCCTCAAGGCCCCAACAGAAGGCCAAGTTTTATATTCTTAGGAGAGATCAACGTTACCTGTGCTGGAAGGGAAGACTAGGGAAGGTAGGATTTCCATCTTCATCACTCTAGAACGTGAGGGGCTTGCAGTCCAGACAGGGTTTATACATTTTCATCTTTCAGAATCCTCAGGGTACCATTCTGCTAACCTAGCTTCTCTTTAAGCTTTATTTTTTGGTACAGAATCAATAATTTCAACCTGCCCTGCTTATCAATCCTTTAATCTCAAGTAATCACTCATGGAGTGATTTTTTCAGCCTTCCTCCGTCTTTCTCAACAATTTCCTTGTTAGAAACTACAGCTTTAATTTGGCTTCCTTTTGTGTACCCTGGATCTAGCTTCTCCACTGCTTGCTGGCTTGATGATTACAGTATGTGTGGTTAAATCTGGATCTAGCGTGCAGTTAACATCGAGTGGACATTTGTGTTCTGCTGGTTTGACTAGTCTTGATTCACTGGCACAAGGATCACTTAGTTTCCCAGGAGCCTTAGGGAAACTAAAGAGCCCATCTTTTCTGCCCAAAGGTGACTGTGTGGCTATGCTTTTATGACCTTTAGATGCCTCTATTTTATTATACTTTTTTTTGGTTTTTGGAGACAAGGTTTTTCTGTGTAGCTCTGGCTGTCCTGGAACATGCTCTGTAGATCAGGGTGGCCTCTGCCTCCCAAGAGCTGGGATTAAAGGTGTGTGCCACCACGCCCAGCTGGATGCCTTTGCTTAAAGCTCTGGTTACATGCAAGGGACATTATTTGACAAGTTACAAACTATAACAGCTTTTAAAAAAAAATCTAAATAACCTTAAGAACTTTGCAAATGGTTTCAGGTACTATACAGGGGCCTGACGACACCCTGCCTGGATTCACGTCAACATGGAGCAGCTGCCCTGATAAAGGAGCAGCTGCCTGGAATGACTAGCCTGTCTGAAGGCACTCTTGTGAAACTCCAGCATTGGACCTCTCCACATATTTACCAACATTGTTTGAATGCAAGACAGCTATCCAGTGAAAGACACCGTGCTTTGGGTTTCTGATTAGATCATAGAAGTATAAATATCAGAGAGCTTTTATGTGTTTGCATGATGTGAACCAGCAACGTTCTTTCCCCTGACCCTTTATGTTTAATACAAGACTGCTTAGAGAAGCGTGCTATTTCTTGCCACTGTAGTTGCCCGATATACGACTTCTCTGGTTTGAATTATTTGAATAAGCAGTAGGTTTACAGATCAAGTCAAATTTAAAAACAAAACCACTAACCTCTACAGATCCTGCTCTGCATCACTGAAGGTCAGGAATGAGGGCTCCCAAGAGGGCTATGGGGACAAGGAAGGTAAACTCAGCCCACCGGCATCTCTGTCCAACAGGCATCCTACCTCACAGGCTAGCAAGCTCTCCTTTAATAATGGAAATGTTAGGCTTCTCGGCTGGGTCTAAGCATTTAAAAATATAATGGTTTGCATACTGTGCAGCGATTTGTAAAATGTGAATGCCTACAAAAGCCGTGGTTACCCAGCATAGCATCATCTTATTTTTAGTTACACAACCAGTAAAACAGCTGGAAGTCTAGAATCATGGCGTAGCACTAAATGCCTTACTACATTTTATCCATACAGTAAGGGCCTGTCCTTTGCAGCGAGGAGATGGGAGAAAGTGGAGCGATTACTGGCAAATTAACACTTCCAATTTTAATAGAGAATCAAGGCCTACATAACGGCATTGAAATTAGAATTCGTGCCAGTTAGCTATTGCGAAGCACAGGATGCGCATCAGATGCACACCAATGGGAGGCTGTGTTTTGTCATCAAGCTGATCCTTATTCATCAGCCAGGAGGTAATACCTACCCAGCTCCATCGAGGAAGTCCAAAGCAGGCTATTTCACTCCATGGCTTCTTAACACAGTTAAGGGAGTCATCTGGGCACCTGCAGTAGAGTAGAACCGGCAGTTAGATGTGTTTGCTTCTGCCTTCTCTGTAGAAACACAAAGCGATCTGTAACCTCCTGGCTCCTTTTATATTTTAAACCAACCTTTTTGTCATGATCAGTGGTTTTTCTGTTACCACATCCAGAGAACACTCCGTTTTTTTCACATTAACATACTACAGAACAGCAATTTTGCTTAAGTGTGATTCAAGATAGTTTATCAGCGCACATCGATACAACATGGGCAGGTTTGTAGTTTACACAGTTGTTGGTTTCAAAGATGGTGAATTTGGGGAAGGCAAGATGGCTCTACAGGTAAAGGTTTCTGCAGCCAAGCCTGATGACTTGAGTTCAATCCCTGGAACTTGTATGGTAGAAGGAGAGAAACAACTCTCAAGAGATATCTTTCAACATCAGTACTGTTCTCTCCCAAGCACACAAAATAAGTAAACAAATAAATGTAAAAAGAAAAATGTGAATTTACATTAAAAATAAGAAAAGAATTGTGAATTTAAAACTAAGTATTTCTGATTTTCTCCCCCATTCTGGGAGTTGTGTCTAGGAGGTGCTTGCTGAAGTGGATAACTGCCCTTTGCATCTGTTTTGTCCCTAAAGGTCAGGTCCCCAGCTTACTGGGAGGGATGTGACTTTCAAAGCGGTGGGACTAGATGGAAGATCGTATGTTAGTGGGGTATATCCTTGAAAGGATCCTGTTTCATTCTCTCTCTCTCTCTCTCTCTCTCTCTCTCTCTCTCCCTCCCTCCTCCCCACATCTTCTTCCCTCCCCCACCATTTAACCATAAACTGACCAGCTTTGCTGCCTGGTTCTGCACACGATCTCCATCATAACTGTTCCATAAGCCTCAATGCAGCTAACTGACCATGGACAGAAACCTCCTGAACTGTGAACAAAAGCAGACCTCTTTGCCTTTTAAGCTAATTAGCTTAGGTATTGGTTACAATGATGCAATGCAGACTTAGAACAGGGCAGCTCAGCTTCCTTTACACACTCCTTGAGTGTCTCTCCCAACCCAGGCTACAGTAGAACAAGTACAGATAGTCCTGCTTTACCGGGGAGCAACTGATGACCTTTTGACTTTATGATTGCACAGTGATAAATATAAACATTTTTTTTTTTTAGAAGCCAGAGCACTGTGATATTTGGATTTCACTGTCTTTTCCCAGGCTAGCAATGCAAGGTATTTTCTTCTCTTGTGGCTGGGTAGCATCAGGGACCCACAGTCCTCATCAGCCATGCAGCCACAATGGGAAGCAGCTGATACAACAGCAAACAGCATGGCTAAGCTGGCCTGTGTGCTGAGTTAGCTGGATGAAATGACTCTTTTACTTATAATATTTTTAATTTTGGGTGGGTTAGCAGAGATGAAACTCTATCTGCATATACAAAATATGTCTTATTTGTGATAGTACAATGGGCATAAAAGTAATTTTCCTGCGTTTATTGATGTTAATCAAGCCACGCAGAAACAAGCATTTGATTACTCAGGAAGCTGTAAAGTTGCTGGTAACTGTTCCCTGTGAGACACCTATCACTATACCACCCTTTAACCCTTGTCATCTCTTGGGGTGACTTTCCCTTTGAAATACTAAACTCAACTATCTTTATTGACCACAGACTTTTATCTTTACAAGTCCATTACAATAAATATAGTATCATTTAAAATATTCTTGGCTTGGCAATAGGGCTCGGTAGATGTGATGGCTATTCCTGTCAACTTTACTACATCTGGAATTAACTAAAACCCCAAAATGGGGCACCCCTGTGAGGGAGTTTTGCTTAATTTGAAATGGGAAGATCTGCTTCTAATCTGGATCTTTTAGATGACATACTGGCTGGTTTTGTGTCAACTTAACATAAGCTAGAATTGTCAGAGAAGGAGCCTCAGTTGAGGAAATGCCTCCATGAGATCCAGCTGTAAGGCATTTTCTCAATTAGTGATCAATGCAGGAGCATCAAGCCTATTGTGGGTGGTGCCATCCCTGGGCTGGTAGTCCTGGGTTCTATAAGAAAGCAAGCTAACCAAGTCATGTGAAGCTAGCCAGTAAGGAGCACCCCTCATGGCCTCTTCAACAGCTTCTGCCTTCAGGTTCCTGCCCTACTTGAGTTCCAGTCCTAATTTCTTTTGGTGATGAGCAGCAGTGTGGAAGTGTTAGGCTGAAGAAACCTTTTTCTCCACAGCTTGCTGCTTGGTTATGATGTTTTTGTTGCAATGATAGAAGACAGATGGGAAGATCCACTTCTAGTCTGTATCTTTGAGGTGGGAAGATACACCTTTAACTAGATCTTCTGAGAAGGGAAGATCAACCTTTAATCTGGGCAACACCTTCTGCTGGAAGCTTATATAAAGGCATGTAAGAAGGAAGATTTTGGTTTTGCCTGTTTGCTCTCCCTCAGCAGCAAGTCTATTTCTTCACTGGCATTAGAGTCTACTTCTTTGGGATTCTTACATGTACTGAAAACCATCTGAAACACTCAGCTTTATGTACTGAGAAACTGCTGGATTCTTGGATGTTCCATTCATAGGCAGCCATTATTAGATTAGAAAGACTGTAAGTCTTTCTGATAAATCCCCTTTCTCTGTGTGTCTCTCTCTGTCTTTCTGTCTTAGTATCTCTGTCTCTCTCTCCCTCTCTTTGTCTCTCTCTGTCTCTACACACACACACACACACACACACACACACACACACACACACACATATTCCAGAGAATCCTGATTAATACAATAGATGGAGGTGCTTGCTGCTAAACATGATGACCTGAATTCGGTCCTTGACACCCACATGGTGGAAGGGGAGGTTTAACTCCTGAAAGTTGTCCTCCTACCTCCACACCTGCATCATAGTATGTGTGTGCCTACTAAATAGCTAGCTGGAATAAAAAGTCTCCTTACTGTTGCTATTGTGAGAATAGCATACTGCGAACTCTTCCTGTCATCAAGCATTCAACACTTTTGCTGCACAGGAGTGCTCACCATTTACCACACATTCTGTGGTGAGTACTGAAACACAGTAGCATTTTCCCAATCCATGGCATGTTTGAATCACTTTCTGTTTTACTCTTTCACTGTACTGGTGAGATCCTCTAGTAAAATGGTGAATAAGGATAGATGCCTTTTTTGCTGATTTTATTTTTTAATGAAAAAATTTGTTGTTGTTGTTGTTGGTGGTGGTGGTGGGGGTAGTGGTGTGTGTGTGTGTGTGTGTGTGTGTGTGTGTGTGTATTATATGCCTGTGAGTATGGGCCTACAGTTGCCTCATGGAGTGCATATAGAGGTCAGAGGACAACTTTGTGGAGCTGGTTCTCTCCATGGGATATGGGGACTGAACTCAGGATATCAGGCTTGATGCAGAAGGTACTTTTGAAATTTTTCTAGGTAAGGCTTCTCCCTGGACCCCTTTTTATCTGCTTTGAAATCCAGTGTTATAAGGAATGCTTAACCGACTGCTCTAACAGGTGCCTGGAAGACAGGGGTGTTGAGAGTAATGTGACCTGTGGGCTCCAGAGGTTTCTGAGGGGGAATGAGCACTCTATTCGCAAGCTACAGGCCATTCTGGTGTTACTTGGCAATAAATATGGCTGCCTTCTGCCCTTGTCCTAAGAACTTGTCTGAGGCTGAATTAAAAAATAATGGAATAGCAGAGGAATTCTTTTAGCAGAAGAAATTTCAAAATAATGTAACATTGAGGCATTGGAATGGCTATTAGTGATTACTCTTATGCATGGCATCATTGATAAAGAGCAAGAGGGAAAGGATGAAGTATAAAATGTAAAATACAGAGAGAAAAAATAGCTTAAGGCTACAACCGAAGCATATGCTAAGACAGAAGTTATAATTATTCAGGAGATGAGTATGATTGAGGAGAGCTTTTCTGCACTAGAATGAAACAAGGGTGCTCTCAGGAGCAGACCTCACTCAGCTACACAAAAATGAAGAGGTCCTATGTGCTTCATCCATGGTTTTAGAGAGCTGCTGTGGCTAAGCAGCATGGAACAGGGAAATCCGTTCAAGGATGCTGTGAGAGGAAGCCACTTGTGAGGCTGTGAACATGAGGCCTGGGTAGCAGTGGAGACATCAAGATGCTGGAGATGTCAGACCTGTGAGACATCTTGGAGGAGAATTGTGCATAAGGAAGGGGCCCAGCTCAAGGGAGAAATATATCCTGTAGGCAGAAAAGCTGGAAGAGACGAGGCATCTACGCCTTGTGAAACTGAAGATATCGGTATGGAGCTACAGGATTTGGGGTTTACTCTGCTGAATTTTGTTCTTGCTTTATGGTAGTATTTCCCCTCTATGCCCCCACCTCTCACTTTTGAAATGTAAATGTATACTCTTGCCATCATGGGTTCAAAACATGTAATTTGTCTGACTGTATAAGAGTTCACGGTTATGAGATTGACTTGAATCTCAGAAGAAGCTTTTGGACTTCTGGACAGTGTTGATACTGTTAAAAACTATGTGGGCCAAATTGTGTGTGCATGCGCGTGTGCGTGTGCGTGTGCGTGTGCGTGTGTGTTATGATATGGCCAGGAGCCTATGGAGCCTAAGGGCAGAACGTAGTGGTTTGAATGACAAATGTCCCTTATAGGCTTGTGTATTTACATACTTGGTCTCTGTATGATGGTGCTGTTTGGAGAAGTTTTGGAACTTTCGGGATGTTGAACCTTGCTACAGGAAGTATGTCACTGGGCATGGACTTTGAGAATTTATAGTCTCCTCATCCTACTTCCAGTTCACTATCTTTGATTTATGTTCCTGGTCAAAGCTTCAATCTGTTAGCTTCTTGCTCCAGCTGGATTCTCTTTTTCTGGAATTATAAGTGAAAGTAAATTCTTTCTTCTGTAAGTCACTCTGGTAATGGTGTTTTATCATAGCAACAGAAAAGTACACTTTTCTTGCTGTGTGGGTTCTGGGAGCCAAATTCATGATTATGAAGCAAATGCCCTTAACCACCGAGGCATCATTCCAGCTCTGAGATTGTCAAATTAATTAGTTTTTCCCAAGAACCGAACATTTGGCTTTGTTAATATCCATTGTATGTTTTCTGTTTCATGGAATTTGTTACTGGATTTTTTTTGTTCCTTACTTTTACCTTTCTTCTATTTGATCTCACTTTTTATTACCTCCAAAATCGGATACATTGCCAACTTTCAGTCTTCTCCAATAATATAAACATTTAATGCAAAAATCACTCTTGTAGAATTTAGTCTCATCCCACATTGGTGTGTATTTTTATTATCTTTTCATCTCCCTGTCTTCTAATTTCTGTCTTTTTTTTTTTTACTCATAAATTCCTTGGAAGCATGGTTTTAACTTCCAAATAAGTGGCTCTTGCTTATTTGGTTAGGATTCTTTTGTTACTCATTTTAATCTCTTGTTGGTGTTGTGAAAGAACTGACAAATAGAGCATGCACTCTTTGACATGTGCTGAGATTTGATTTATGATGAATATGAAATGTATGTTTCAATGCTGGGTAATGTACAAATCCTAGCTTGTTAGGAAAGCTGCTGAAGTGTCTTATACCTCCATGCTTTTGTTTGTCTGAATTAAGAAGTATTGACAGACTATTTTAAGATAAAATTTAATTACATTGTTTCTCCTTTCCCATTCCCACATCCACCCCCCATCATCCTTTCTGTCACTCATGTCTCTTCTCAAATTCATGGCATCCTTTTCTTTGTTATTATTGCATATATAAATGCATGAATATATAAAATACAACTTGCTCAGTCTCTTCATTCAGTATTACTTGTATATAATATGACTTCAGGTCTGACCATTTGGCATTGGATAACCAGTTAGGGGACTCAACCTTGGGGAAGACCATTTCTCTTGCTCTCAGCATTCTGCAGTGGCTCATAGTTCTTTGTTTAGAGTGGAAACTCTTGAAATTTCTTCATCCATGTTCACATGTCTATTGGTGTTGTCCTTAGTTTAGTTAGCCATATTGGTGAGATATCATGGATGGAGCTTCTCTGTCATTTCTAGGGATACCATCTCACAGCAGATTTCCTGGTCTCTGGCTCTTATAATTTTTCTGTCCCTTCTTCAGGAATGTTCCCTGGGCCTTAGGTGAAGTAATTGTGTTGGAGGTGTATGTACCTATTGAGGCTGGATGTTGTTCTCTGCATGTTGGGAACAATCTTGGCGCAGTAGAATGAAGCCCCACATGCCTATCCCAGGGCGCTGCAGCTCTGGGTGGGACAGGACACACGGGAAGTGGCAGCACATCTTCCCACACAGTCCGACGGGCAGGTTGGGGGCTGTGGAAAGCCTCTGCGGGCCCTGCCCGTGGGTGGAGGAGGGGGCCATTCCTGGGGAATGTGCAGCAGCCGTCTCCGTGGGTTCTCTAGCCTGGAGCACCACAGTCACCTAAGGGTGCCGTAGACAGGTTAGCTGGAGCACAGCTGGGGTTCCCGCTGGACCGGGTCTTGGCTGCTTTGGGTGCCGGGCTAACAGCTTAGGCTCAGGTGAATGGGTACTGTCTAGGAGCACTGGGATTCCCACGGCAAGGGCCGGATCCCTCGCTTCCCACTGCGGGTACAGATGAAGAGACAGTCCACAATTCTAAGACGTTTATTTTCATCATGTGGAAAGTGGCATGGATGGAACTGTACCTCCCACCTCTCCCAGAGAGGCGGGGCAGATATAGTAACTGAGGAGGGGCGTGGCTAAGCCTCTAGGTGTCTCACTAACATGGGGATGGCTTGGGTCTGTGTGGCCACACTCTACCTGGGGCGTGGCCACGCCTCTACGGGGCGAGATATGTGACCATGGCTGGAGCCAAAAAGCTTCTAGGAGCCTTGGCATAATGTTTCCAGTCCCTTGCAAATTACTTCGCGGGTCCCCTGAGTTTGCCTGTGCTCAACTGGTGTGCCAGACTGCCTGCCAGATCACTGCCCCACATCTGCATTTTGACCACTTGTGTTTTTCTGTAATGGTCTCCATTTGTTGCAAAAAAAAAGTCACTTTGATAAGGTGTGAGAACTATAATTATCTGTGAGTAAAAGATAAATATTTAGAATGCAGTTAGGAACTGTGTCAGTTTGGTCAAGTTGTGGTAGTGGGTTCTCCCTGGGTAGTTAACTGGCTAGATTTCCAGTCCCAGGCATGAGTTCCTTCCAGTTAGAATGCTTTAAGTCAAACTAGACGGTAGATGGTTAAAATCAAGATATAAGTGCCAGTATTATACTCTTAATGTATCTTGCCTTGCTGGTTACTGTTCATAGGCAGGAATATTAGTTGCTTTCCTCTCTAGGAAATTTGTACCTTCTGATATATGAAAGCTAGTCTGCAGGAAGGGGGCTTGGAGGTCAGATCCAGTTTGAATTCTCCATATCCTGTATCTGAAGTACATGGCATCTTCATCAATAGAGACTTATTTTCAACTTCTGGGAGGCAATCAAGGACAACAACAATAGCCTGTATTTGGGGGAGAGGTTCTTGAATTAACATAATCAGAAACTTGAAGGGAGGTCTCTGGCACTGAGTTTTTGGATGGGTAGTGTATGCCTCTTGTTGGGATCATTCTCATCCAGTGTGGCAAAACTCCATTTAAAATATGTACAATACAAGAATTTTAATTAAACTTTTAAAAATAATGTTTCCCTATAGCTTTTTCAAAAATTCTCAATGCTATTTTCCCTCCCCCAGCCTTTCCTCTGAATGACCCTCCTTTCTGCTCCACAGTTAAAGTCATCTTGTTTCCCCTTTCTTTTCAAAGTACCTGAGCCCTGCCAGCCTCCTGTACAGAGTCCAACCACCTATCACAGTTCCTTTCTTCTTTCCTGGCATCTGTGGTTATTCCAGGTCCTATACTCAAATCTAATGATTCAAAGCTAGGCTCCACAAATAAAAAGGAACATGGAGCTTTACGATTCTGAGTCTGGCTTACCTCATTTAGCATATTTTTCAATTCTATCAATTCACTTGAATATTTCATGATTTCATTTTTCTTTACAGATGGCTAGAATTCTATTGTGGATGTGTGACTGCATTTTTATAATCTATTACTTGAAAGATATTTAATTTTTTTCCCATTACCTAATTATTTTGAATATAGCAGCAGTGAACATGGCTGAACAAGTATCTCTAAAGTAGTATACAGAGTCTTTTGGGTATATTCCAGGGAGTCATACAGCTGAGAGCTAAGTCGTATGGTAGATCTGTTTTTAGCTATTTGAGAATTACCCACACTGATCTCCACCTTACCATTCGGCAAGCACATCACAGTGAATGAGGGTTCCCCTTCCCCACATTCTCACCAGCACTTGTTGTTAGTTGTTTTCTAAATCCTAGCCATTCTGACTGGGTTAAGATGAAATCTCAAACTAGTATTAATTTTCACTTCCCTTATTGCTAAGAATGTTGCACAATTTTTCTGATATTTCTTAGCTATTTTTATTTATTCTTTAGAGGACTTTTTTCAGATTTATAGGTCGTCTATATTTTTAATTTCAAAGTCGAATCATTTGTTTTCTTGACTCTTTGTTTATTAAGTTCTTTGCATATTCCGATTCCAATCCTTCCTTAGTTGTACGGTGAATACAAACATGCCTTCCTATGCTTTGTTTGATTGACTGGTACGGTGAATACGAACATGCCCTCCTATGCTTCATTTGATTGACTGGTTCTTTTGGTGCACAGGACTTATTATTTTTACGAGGTCTCATTTATCAGCTGTTGGCCATAATTTCTGGGTGATTGGAGCCCTGTACAGAAAGCCCTTTCCTTAACCTGTAAACTGTAGAGAGCAATGCATGATTTCCCTTAGCACTTTGGGAATTTTAGTCTTCATATTGAAGTCTTTGATCCATTTGAAGTTGATATTTGTACAGAGTGACAGACAAGGGTCTCGTTACATCTGACTACGTGTGGGCATGAAGTTTTCCCAGCACCATTTGTTGAAGATGCTGTCTTTCCTCTGGCATTTATTTTTGTCATCTTTGTCAAATATCAGATGTTTGTAATTTTATAACTGTGTGGGTCTTCTGTTTTGTTCCATTGATCTGCATGTCTGTTTTGTGCCAGTATTATGTTGTTATTACTATAGCTCTGTAATATAGTGTGGGATCTGAAATGGTAGTCTCTCAAGCACTGTTGTTATCTGGGGTCTTTTGTGCTTCTGTATGAATTTTAGGATCCTTATGTCTAACTCTGGGAAGAATATCATGGGGATTTTGATTGGGATTGAAATGAATCTATATAATGTTTTTGGTAAGATGTTCATTTTCCAGCATTAATTCTACCAGTTCTTGAGCATCCTTTTAATTTCAAGTGCTTTCCTCGGTTTCTTTCTCCAGATAATTAATCAATAAATTATTTTATTTAATGTGTATGAGTGTTTTGCTTCTGTGTATTTATGTACATTATGTATATACCTGATGTCTGCAGAGGCTATGAGAGGGCGTCAGATTTCCTGGAACTGGAGTTGTGTATAGTTGCAGGCTGCCTGTGGGAACTGGGTATCGAACCTGGATCCTCTGGAAAAGCAGCTAATGCTCTTAACCATTGCCAACCCATCTCTCCAGACCCTCTTTATAATTTTAAAGCTTCCATTTTAGTTATTTGCCATGTCCTTGGCTAGGTTTATTCCAGATTTGTTATGTTTCTATGATCCCCTTTTCAGCTTGTCTGTTATTGGTATGTCAAAAGGCTACTAAATTTGTTAGGTGATTTTGTAGTATGCTGCTTTCATGGAAATATTGACCATTCTAGAAAATCTGGTGGAATTTTTATGTCTTATGTATAACATCATACCATCTGCAACTAGAAGTATTTAACTTCTTTTCCTATTAATATATATTTAAGTTTCTTCTCTTGTTTTATTACTTCAGCTAGGACTTCAAGCACTATATTGAAGATGATTGGAGACAAGGACCAGCCCTGTCTTATTTTTTATTTTAATGGGATTGCTTCAAGTTTTTCTCTACTTAGGATAATGTTGGCTGTAGGTTGTCACAGATAGCCTTGATTGTGTTCAGATATGTTCCCTCCAGTCCCATTCTCCCTAGGACTTTTGTTATGAATGCAGGTTGAGTTTTATCAAAGGCTTTCTTCTGTATCTATTGAGGTGATCATGTTATTTTTGTCTTTATGTTCATATATATGATTTATTGCATTTATTCACTTATATATTGAGCCATTTCTGCATCTCTGGGACAAAGTGGACTTGGTTATCATGCATGATCTGTTTGGTATACACCCGTACTCAATTTTTGTGGAGGGATTTACATATATTTTCACTAGAAATGGTGGCTGGTAGTATTTTGTTGTTGTTGTGTCTTTATCTCGCTGGCATTAGAATAATGCTGGCTTTGTAGCAGTTTAGGAGTGCACTTTCTATTTCTAATGTTTTGAATAATTTAAGTAGTATTGGTTGTAGTTGTTCTTTGAAAGTCCAGTAGAATTCTGCTGAAAATCCATCTGAGCCTGTTTTGTCTAGAAGGAGAAATTTACTATGGTCCACAGATGTGTGTGGGCAGACCTCACGTTTTTTTATACATTCAGAAGGTGGTGGTGGTAGTGAGATATACATGTGGCTTCTACTCTGATGTGCAGAGCTCACCCTCCATGTCCTTGTACAGACCCACATGAAGTGGTTGGTAATTAACACTGATTAGAGCTACACCCAAAGCAGCCTCTGAATTCCTGAAAACCAGCTGAGGTGACTGTCCATAGGTATTCTCTGCAGTCAAGCCAGAGTGAACCTGATGACATATTGTGTGGCTAGGTGACCTCTAAAGTTGTTGAGGAATGCATGTGGAACAAACTGAGTTTTGAGGTATGTTCCAGGTTTTCCTATTTCCTGCTTCCTGGAGTATTTATTTGCTCTTTGGGTCTTACTGCTGCCTCAAACAAGTCTCCTTGTTCCTTTTCGTTATCTGGACCTTATATCTGTAGAATTCCTGTGTCTTCATTCCTAGAATCCTTTCATATACTAGTAGTACCTCAGTGTCTGTGAAGGACAGGGGCTTCTGGAGGATATCCCAAATCACAGATGTTGAAGTCCTTTTTACAGAGTGACATAGCATGTACACAAAACTCCCACATACTTAAATTAATATACCACCTAATAAAATGCAAAAATTTTATTTTGTTGATCTACTGAATAATTTAGGGACAATGAAGATTGTATAAATTAATATAGATAGCTTAATTTTTTATTACTATTTGTTTATTGATTGACTTATTTGTGTGTACATACACGGTATGTATACATCTGCATTCACTGAGCCATCTTGCTGGCTGGGTATTTTAATTTTAGGCATGGACTTGCTATATAGCTCAGACTGGCATGGGATTCATAATTCTTGTATAAAAACTCTTGAGTGCTGAGTTTTGCAGGTGTGCATGACCCCACTAAGGTATAGGTGTTGCCAGTTTTGGTCTTTATTTTTATCTTGATTATTTTCAACCAGCTGTGCCTGAATCTATAAAAGAGCCTTTGTCAATTTGGGGGGGTTGACTGTTCTAATCCTCTTGAAGACTTGGAGTTCAGAGGTCACAAATCCATCAGTGTGCCAACCATTCTTCTTAGATACTTCCAGCCAGATCTTTGTTGAATTTCTTATTCTTCTACTTGAATGTTCAATGTGTTCTTGAACTCCTGAGCCATCTCTCCAGTTCCTGTGCTTATTTCTTAAGCAAGCCCTTAGAGCAACCATCCAAGTTGAGGAGGACATTAGGGATTTTTAAAATTCTTGATTATGTCATTTTCCTGTTAACATGTAACTTTCATTCATCAAGAACTTGAGTTTCCAGAACTTAAAACTATGAAAATGAAAGCAATCCTCCATGTAATTCTTAAATTAAATCCTGATCCACTAATGACTGGACCCAACACTGAGTCAGGGGTACATTATTGGAGGCTATATTTGAGATATAGAGGAGAATCATCTATTACCAGTGATAGAAGAAAACATCCCATCTCCTGTCACAGTACATTCACTGGCACTCTCCCTTAGTGATATATGATCATACCATGCTCTCTCCATGTATTCTACATAGTCTGTGCACAAGTCATCAAGATTTTTGAGGTCTTTTGGCTTCAGGACTTTATTGGCTCTTTTCTCCCTCATTTAAAGTAGCAGGGCGTAGGGTAGTGTTCAGAGGCTCCCCCACTACCTTTGAGGCTGAAGCTCTCAAGTAAAGATGACTTCTAAGATTTCTCACCTTCCCAGGTTTCTCACTAGCAACCTCTGTCTCCCCAGGTCTCAGAGTCCTATCTGGAATTCCTATCAATTCCTCCCTTCCCAGAACTTGCCCTGGGGAATAATGTGGCTGGATCACCAGGACCCTCTTGGAGGCCTGCATCAGCTTCTGACTTTATTGCTGTTCTTCCCAACTCTCTACCTGAGTCAACAATGTGGTATTTCAGCTCAGCTATGTGCCTTGCAACTTATTGTCACAAGCTTTATGGGCTTCAGCAGGCTCAGTCTACTGAAATGCAAAACTCTGGCTCTTGAATCAGAGCCTTTGACAATGATGTCTGCTGCGAGCCAGTCCTGAGATTCAAGCCTTGAGTAGGATAGGGCTCTTTTTCCTTGAGTTTTGATATAACCCTGGCATTCCAGAAGACAAAGGGTGCTAATGTTTTGAGGAATGTTCAGGAGTGGTGGTGAGGCAGAGGAGGATAAGGTGAAAAGAAAGCGTGAAGTCACAGTGCCCAGAGCACAGTGGCATAGTACTCCACATGACTCCAACGCTTCATTTCACAGAATCGGTCAGGAAAATATTTCACATTTTTGCCCTGTGTCTGAGACTGTGTGTTTCTTTAGCCACTGTCCCTTTTTATAGTGTTTGAAATAAATAAGTTTTCTTATTTATATTGTTTTAGCTCATGAAATAATGACATAAGCTTATATCTACAATACTCTATTGCAAAGTATATGTGAAGATGGTCTTAACCTTAGCAAAGAAAATTCTAGATCTATCTTAAGGGTATGAAGATCATAGCCAGTAACCAATCACACAGTTTAACAAAATGACAGAAATTAAAGAAATCCTTGAAAGCAAGGCAGAGAAAGCACATGTTGGTGAAGAGACAAAGTCCTGTCCTCTCTTTTGGGTTGATGGTTTTGTTTTCTGCTTCTTGGTCATAAGGTTATTAAGCTATGGAAAGTTCATAGAAAAGAAGTGATGAGAATAGGAACATTCAGGGATGCATGACAGCAGACAGGATAAGCTCTCATGATTACACAGGGGCTACTGGGACAGAGTACGCCATCTGCTGACTCAGAAAGTCTTTTTCCCAGGCATACGGGAATTCTGGAAGATAGCCTGCCCCCAACAAGCCAAACACACACACTGGAAGTTTAAAACCCTGCTCCTGTGCACCTCCTTTCCCAGCCTTCACCTCAGATCTGCTTCTGTAGGGAGCAGGCAGAAGCCTTCATAGCAGGAAGGTTTGGGGGCACATGGGCGAGGAATGAGCACAGGGATGGAGGAAGGACAGGGATGGAGGGGGTCAGGGATGAAGGGGGTCAGGGATGGAGGGAGGGCAGCATCGGGCATCTATTTTATCTTTTAGGTACAGTCAGCCCTCTGTACCTGCAGGTTTGCATCCTGAAATTAACCAATTGTCAATAGGGAAAAATTATATCGGTACTGAACATGCACAGACAACTTTCCTTCTCAGTATTTTTCTAAATGATGAACTCTAAGCACTGCTTACACAGCCAGTGTGCTGTGGTCAGTAGATGAAGGCAGCTGGAGATGAGGTAAGGCATATGGGATGATGCAGTTTAATAGATTGGTCCAACTTTGACTCTTTCTTTCCATAATAACTGAGCATGGGCCAGAGGATGCAAAGTTGGACCCAGTGTTTCCAAGGTAGGAATGCACACAAGTCACCACTCTGATTTCAGTATGTGGATCTGTGTCTTTACTGTCATTTTTCTCAACGCCTCAGCAGCTCAAGACAAGAGCTGACATTTCGGAATTAGTTAAAATGAATTCTAGAAGACCTCAGAGAATGTATTAAATGCAGTCATTTGGGGGCTTGGGCGCCTGGTGTCATAAGGAGTCTAACAAAGGTACCTGAAGGGATTGTAAGCGCCAAGCACAGCAATGTGTTTATCCCTCGCCTGGAGATGCTCATCCAGTTGTTTGGGCCTTCATTTGGAGGTCTGTTTTTAATAGTTTCCAGGTCTGTCAGTGGGAACATTGCAAATGTGTTGAGTGCGATCTGCACATGGGGCGAGAGGGAAACGAACAGCTAAGAGGCATTCTATAGAGACTGCACTGGTTTTCGCTTGCACCAACTACTCCAGGGTTGTGAACCTAAGCTTGATCGAGTTCAAGCCTGGTGGTGCTTGGTGTAAAATGGGGTGGTTTCCTATCAAGAGCTTCTGTTCTGAGACCCGTTTACACAGGGACACTCATTTGAGACTATGTTTCTTCTCAAAGTAACGTTACTGGTCCCTCTGTCAGAATACATGCACCTGCTTATAGTTCTGGACACTGGGTAGCCCAAAGGCATGGGCATCATGTTGATGGTGACTATCTTTTACTGCCTCAATTCATTACAGAAAGTGCCAACACGCAAAGACAGTCTCCTTTATAACAACCACCTCTTATAGTAACTGAACCTAGTCCCACAAAAGCAAGATTTCACTCTAGAAGAAGTCCTAACCCCTGATTACTATCCCTTTAATGGCCTGCCTGCCAGCGCCGCTACGGTGGCAATGACATGTCAGCAGGCATTTGGAGAGAACAGACTGTATTCAAACCATAACAGGTGTGCAAGTAGAAAAGGTTGCTACCTCAGTTTCCCAAGCGCTTGTCACCCTACCCCGAACCCCACCATCAGTGCCTACTAACAGCCCGTTCTTCATGTGAAGACGAGGTGGAAGACAAACAGTAAGGAGTAGGGCTCAGTCTACAGTTCACGCTTCCTGTACAGAGATCTGCTACAGAGCCAGCAGAACAAACCGGCTGAGCAAAGGTCAAAGGACCTTCCGGGGCTTCCTGTAGCTATTGCTTACTTCCTTATCTGCCAGGAAAGCACCTGGGTCCGGATCAGAGACAGCCGAAGTCAATCCTGAATAACGTCTCTTCTTTCGTTCCCAGGGCCTTACCCTGGACTCACTGTAGGAAAATTGAGAAGCAAAACAAATCCATCAGCCACAAGAGGTAGCCAAGGGTGTATATGTGTGCATGTGAGTTTGTGTGGGGGTGGGGGTGGGGGTGCTGGGGATCGGAACTCACGCCACTGTGCTCACGTGACAAGCACATTACTGATGGAGCCATCTCCTCAGCCCAAACATTGTTGTGAAATAGGACTGTGCATCACACTGTCACTGTCTCCCTGTAGCTTTCTCATCCCTGTCCACATTAAATATCGTTTTTGCCATACACACTCCAGGAGACAACAGGGGAAATCTAGCTTGTTCAGTTTTGTCCCATTGAGTCATTGAAACTCTACTGAATACAACTTTTTTCTTCCTCCCTCCCTCCCTCCCTCCCTCCCTCCCTCCCTCCCTCCCTCTCTCCCTCCCTTCCTTCTTTCCTTTCTTGGTTGGAGACAGGTCTCTCTGTTAGCTTTGGGTGTCCTGTAACTTTCTATGTAAGCCAGGCTGGCCTCAAACTCACAGAGATCCACCTGCCCCAGCCTCCAGAGTACCTAGACTAATGGCATGTTGATATCACCATGCTCCGTAGCATTGATTTTCAATGAGTCATTCACGAAAATTGCATAAAATTAAAAAATAGAAAAAAACACACATGGAAAAGCTTTGTTCTCATACCATTCATTAAGCACTAGTCTGTTTATTCCTTGTGAGGCAACTCAGTGTTTATTTTGGCTTCCAGAGATAGTCTGTGGAGAAGTTACTCTGGCCCCAAATCTTTTTCCTGGAAGACTGAAGAAATTCAAAGATCATCTCGATAATTTCCAGCCTTAATCTCCCATTGGCACATTCATTGACATGGAGCAAGTCTTTAACAAAAAAAGCCTGAAACATGCACAATAAACTTAATAGGGGCCAGAGAAGAAAGCCACCACTGCCCTCAGAGACAAGTGCCCCAGACGCTCAGAAAGAGGTATACAGAGTGGGAATCTATTTATTTACCCCAGCGTCATCTTTCCCCTTCTATGGTCAGGATCATCTTGGCAGCAGACTCTTGCTGCAGTGTCCCTGGAACACATGAGGCAGTCAGTAAATATTCAGAGAGTGCAGGCAGGCATCCATTCGGTGCTGGGCAGGGGATGGGGACGAAGACTAACTGGAGGACCTACCTTAATGGAAAAAGCCAGCGCAGGTCTCACGATCTGGTGAGACCTCTAGTCCCTAGTCTCTGGAGTTCTGAGAGTCTCTCTGTACATAAAAGGAAATCAGAAAAAGAGGAGCTTTACTCTGAAGCACAGAAAGCTGACGAGGAGGGAGAGTGAGAGCCATTGTAGGTGAGGGTAGAATAATTGTCAAAGCAGAGGGTTACAGAGCTGCTCTGGATGTGGCAAAGGCAAGTGAGAACCTGTTGCACACACACACAGTGCTCAGGGGAAGGAAGGTTAGTTAAATGTTTAGCCAGGTACTGTGGGACACATGGTGTTTGTGCTGCCACAAACACCAGAAGAAGGATTGGAATGATGTTTCTAGGTTATTGAAAGAGAACAGAGGCTTCCAGGCGTGGGAATGCCTATGACAGGCAGTCTGATAAGCAGAGGTCCAAACAGTGGCTGGGTAAGTGCTGCACAACTGCATCCGTTCTGTGGAAATAACTGGCGATAGGTACAGTTCTGGGAATGAGAGAGGGAAAACATGTATCTAAGCATTGTGAGGTCAGGTATGGTGGGGCAGCGTAGGAGGCTGAGGCAGGTAGCAAGTTGGAAGTCAGCTTGGGACTCCTTGTCAAAGGGGGGAGAGGGAGAGAGAGAGAAAGAGAGAGAGAGAGAGAGAGGGAGAGAAGTAAGGGGAGAGGGGAGAAAAAGGGAGAGAGAGAGGGAGAGGGAGAGAGGGGGAAGGGGGAAGGGGAGAAAGGGGGAGGGGGAGGGGAAGGGGGAGAGAGAGGAAGAGAGAGACAAGAGAACAGAGATGCAGAGAGAAACAGAGAGGAGACAAGAGAACACACACACACACACACACACACACACACACACACACACGAGCTACAAGGAATTTATTGAATGTGTTTGATTTTCTTCAATCTCATCTACTTGCCACCACATGGTTCCCTTGCTTTCTGAATGAGTGCTGTGTTCAGGGCCCAGCATCTTCTACAGATCCATCAGATACACCACTGAATGTACTGAGCATCAAAACAACAAACAAACAAACAAAAACAAAAAAACCCCCAAAACAACACACACACACACACACACACACACATCCTCTTTGGGATTTCATTAACTAGAAGCTTCCTCCAAGTTCCAACCACACTGATGATCATGTTGCTTTTATATAAGTGACACATGCTAACAAATGGCCATTGGAGCTATGAGTCCTATTTATTTTATCTTTAAAAATCATTCATTCATTCATTCATTGAATGCTCTCAATATTAGGTTTGGTGGCAGCCAGGGTCATTTGTTCAACACTGGGAGAGCAACATTGTCCCACTGTCTGTCTGCCTTCCTTCCTTGGATCTGCCAGGATCACAGTTGTATTAACCCCCGTGATTTTGCCCTCCTGGGGTGAGGCTTTCTAGATTCATTTGCTTATAAATCCTGCACTCTTTGTAACTCGAGGTTTGTAAAACAAGCATGGCTGATGTCACACCCGCTATCTCCCAGTCTACCCTCTGTGGTGTTCATAGTGGTACATAATCGTGACACAACAGAAGCCACAGAGAGGAATGGAAGGATGCACTTATTAACAAAGAAATTATAGCAGCCTCGTAGTGATGTCAATGGAACCCAGGTCACTAGCTACTTGGCCTTTCTTCAGAGTTCCTCATAGTCCACTTCAGTTTTGGTTTTATGAGTTTACTGGGGTTAAGACACTAAAATAAGGCACGCTTGGATGCACTTCCTCTCCATGCCCTCTTTATTCCATCCTAGAAATCACACACACACACACACACACACACACACGCGCACACACACACATGCACACACACGCACACACACACGCACACACGCACACACACACGCACACACATACACACACGCACACATGCACACACGCACACATGCGCACACACATGCACACACATACACACACATGCACACACACACGCACACCACATGCACACACACATGCACACACACACGCACACACACACATGCACACACACACACACACACACCCACGCACGCACACACCCTCTCGCACACACCATAAATATGTGCCTATATGCCTGTAGCATTTGGTTGTCCATAACAGAAAGTGGAAATTGCCCCAGAACATAACATGATTTAAAGAACAGTTTAAAAAAACAAAACAAAACAAAACAAAAAACCCAAAAACAACCTGGATAAGGCTGAGCAAAAACAAGAAAGAAGAAAGGGAGAAGAAACACTCCCTGTTAATCAAATCCTTCATTTCCCCTAGAGCAAGCAGTTCTCAATTATATTTAACAGACACAACAACACGCCATAAGCTTGTCCAAACAGCTGGAGGAAGACCTGAGGTGAAGGTGAACTTGGCTTCCCTACTTAACTCCCACATTTGTTCTCCTGGTCTGAGGTGGGGATGGTTTTTGATATGCGGGCTCCTGGGCCTATTGGGACCGCAATGAAGACTCATTTCCCACAGTTGCATTATTGTTTTTTTCCTATTGGTGTCCTTCTGAAACTCAGTATTCCAGCCAGCCTTTCAGTGGGGTCTTCCAGATCTGTCATCTAGACTATTTTTCTAATCGTTGACTGTGGAGAGCCTGGCATTTCCCCAAGATCGTTCTGCGCTCCACAAACCTGAGGAATTTGTCTCCAGCTGCAGATTAAGGGGGGTCATCTCTGAACCTGTCTCTTAACTACACATTTGTGAACAGAAAAAAAATATCCCCACTCCCATAGTCTTTCCCTGCCCATCCACCCTAACTATAGTTACCAATCTAATTACATTTTCTGGTTTCCTTGTCTTTGCATATCTAGTCTTTTATGTTAACAGGATACAAATGCATGCAAATCGGGGCAGCCATTTAAAATAAATGTCTCTGCCTGTTTACAGGATCTTTTCCAGCAAGGTTAAGCCCCGCCCTACCTCATTTCTACTGCATGTCTTTATCTCTGCTGTAACCACAACCCAACGACAATATGGGGGAAAAACGTATTCCTTAATTTGGGTTTGTTTAATTTCCCATCATCTGCCTTTTATGTTTCTTTCAACAGGCATTTTATCAATCCCCAGGATCTGAGACATTGTTCTGTACAAATACTTATCTAAGTTACTAATGTCTTTGCTCTGTTTTCTGTTTGAGTAGGCTGATCCCCCAACCTCAACTTTCAACTTATAAATTAGCAATAAAATAAACTATTCATTCAACTTTAAATCAAGGGAGTTGTTGAATCTACTCACTAGCTGATAAACCTCTCATATGTGGGAATCATCATACTTGTATTTTATTTTTGCCTAATAGTGTCTTTAACAGCAGGCTTTGTTAAGATAGGGGTTTTGCTTGGGTTTATCTCTGATAGAATTTTCACTGTGAAATTTCTCATTTAGTAATCATCTCTGAGATGGTGATTTTTTCCCCCCTCATTCTCATTATTTTGATTGGCTTAACAGGTAGTCAAAGATGTTCTCATTTGTTGCTCTATTAAAGACCCAGTACAAATTAATAATGAGAGTAGCTGCAAATTTCCTCCTAATATTTTCTCAATCTTCTACTGATTTAACACTATTCTGCATATACGCTGAGTCCATTAAAAAGCTCCTTCACTTCGGTGTAAACAGATTCTATTAATAGCAGGGATGCTAAGGCTGTGGCTTGCGGCCACAGCCTCTGAGATAGTCTTCAGTCTATCTGCCTCTCATCCTGCATTAGTGAGGGGATACTGGGCGATATGTTTTAATTCTACCTTGGCGACAAAGAAGACAGCTGCATGGAGATAGAGGCTGATGGAGATGATGTTAATACTGATTATTTAATTGTAGATAAAGCAGCTCCAAAAGGGTACTGGGTCTGAGTTGAAACCCCTCTGTTCATTGTCTTCTGGTTAGTCATTGTAACTTGTCACTTGTGACTGGGAGAGTCCCAGCTATGGCTGCACACCTGTAAAGACATGGCGTATGAGTGAGCTATACTGTTGCTCAGGTGAGTCCCACACTCAGTCAAGGCTAAGAATCAGTACTACGTCTGGGACGGTGAGGATTGAAATTCAGTCCTTCATCCTCTTTCTCGCCCTTAAGGAACATCATGAGTTTGGGAGAAATGCTTTAGGTTCAACAATCAATTTAAGAAAGGTTGATTGCGGCCATATCGATAAAGGTACTTCTGTCACAAAGGGGCAATAATATCCTGAGAAGGAAGAACAAATCTGGTGAAAAGAAAATTGGATGGCTGACTTGAACGGGTTTAAAGTGGCTGGTCTTACACCGGCAAGTAAGCAGCCTGCCTTGAGCTTCTCTCCTGGGGCAGCTGAGTTATAAACAGCAGGAAGTGGGGGAATGCAGTAGCTTTGGTATGTCTATTTTCCAAAGGCACACATATTGGAGACTTGGTTTCCAGGATAGGCCACTGTTGGAAAGACACAGAATCTTCAAGAGGAGGGGTTTAGTGAGAGGCAGTTAGGTCACTGAGAACTTGTCCTTGAGGGAGGTTTTGTGAGCCTGGCTCTTTCCTGACTTTCTTTGCTTCCTGGTCTTCATGAGATGAATAGGCTTCCTTGGTCACATGCTCCCACCATGATCTGCTGGCCTGCCACATGCCCAAGGCCACATAGCTGAACAATATGGACTAAATCCTTCAAATCAATGAACCAGAATAAAAGTTTGCTCCATGCAAGTTGAGAGTCTCAGATACTCGGTCACAGTAATGTGACCTATAGAAAAGGTCATGTCAGTTCCCCTGGCCTGTCAGAATAGTACGAGAGGCTTAGCAGAGTTGGAGGAGACAGGCCATTTGGTGCCTGTACTCTTGACTGCTGCATTCTGAATGCCCTCTGTTTGCTAGAGCAAGAAGTGCAGGTTGAGGACTTGTCTTGGCATCCATAGTTAGGACGTTGTTGTGTGCACGGTTAGCCTTTTCCTTCCTTCTATGATGTTTGAGAGCATCCTCTCCCTTCACCAATTCTTTCCCTTTTTTTTCTGTTTAAAAAAACATCAGTGATTTTTGAACATTAGAATCATTGAGTCAGACGGATGACTCAATGGGAAAAGACACTTGCTGCCAATCCTATTAACCTGAGTTCTCTCACCGGGACTCACATGGTGGAAGAAGAGACAGCTTCATGTAAGCTGTCCTTTGCACTCCATAAGCATGAGCCTGCCACTCTAAGTAAGTGAGGATGATGATGATGATGATGATGATGATGATGATGATGATGATGAAATTACTTACTAGCTCCTTACTATAATTTTCCCCAAAGGAATAAAATAATTAAAAAAGCAATCAATGAAAGGTGTGATACTAAAATTCATATTGTTGAGACCATGTTCTCCAGTCTTTACCATGATACATTAACATACTGTTATTTTATACCTTTTCCCATTGCATACAAAATAAACCTTTCCCAAATCATTGACAAATTTCAAGGAACATTTTTGTGACAATCTATGAGATTAATGAAGTGTAATCTACTTATTTAATTTTCACCATTGACGTCCTTTGGGCATTTTGTGTTTATAAACAATAGTTAAAATAAGCAAAAGGTTTAAAAACACATGTAACAAAAGGGCAAAGTAGAATACTTGTACTCTATAAAGAGCTCATATAATTGGCTTGCCAAACATCTATTTTCTGGCTGTGGTTACAGCTCAGTGGCAAATGCTTACCTATGATTTATAAGGGCCTGGGCTCAGTCTCCAAAACAGCAATAAGAGCAATAACAAATAGCATGTTTTGTTTGTTTAAATTTTTTATTACTATTATTTATTTATTTATTATGTATACATGTATGTGTATATGTATGCATGTGTGGGTGCATGCATGTGTGCATGCATGTATGTGTTTGTTACACCTACCATGGTGCCAGTGTAGAGGGCAGAGGACAATTTATGGGAGTTGGCTCTCTGTTGCCACCACGTGAGTCCTTGGAATCAAACTCAGGACTGTCAGGCTTGGCAGCAGGCATCCATCTGCCCACTAGGCTACCTCACTGGTTTGTTTTTGTGTTTGAGACTCCCTCCTAAGCTACTCAGGCTGACCTCACAACTCTCTACACAGCAGAGGATGACCTTGAACTTCTGATCCTCCTGTCTCTATGTCCCAACTGGTCTGATTACACCAGTCACAGGCTGCCAGGTCCAGCGAATCTTCTGTGATTGCTTGTTTTCATGTTGTAAAAAAGCAATCACACAAAAGATCAAATATTAGATATATGACAAATGCCCACGTCTGTTAATGGACAAAACATTGCAACCAAAATGGCCACACAATACTGTTTTCTTCCCACTTAATTAGAAAAAGCTTCCCAAAGTGACATCTATGTTTACTCTTTGGATTTCCTAGAACATGCTTAAGAAAACTAAATCATTATAGCAACTTTGTGACAATACTCTGGACAAAGAAATCATGTTATTAAAATCGGTATGCTTTTTATTTTAGAGAACTAAAGAGCTGAAAGTTTACCTTTTAATAAACCTAAGTTTAGAAAGAGATTTTTGTATAAAGACATTTAACAAGTCATTGGATAAAGGCATTGGAGACAGAGGTGAACTACACTGCCATCTACTTCTGCAGACCGTAGTATTCAGAACAAGAGGAAGTTGTGGGAGAGAATGGATAACTTGTTACAACACTAGGCTAAAGAGGTGCTACATGGACCTGAGCTGCACAGTAGGATTCTCCATTTGCATATTCAAATGAACGACATGAGCTGCTCATTCCTAGGCTTATCATGGGTGAGTTTAAGTTTTTGTTGTGTGTACTTGCGTTTCTCAAAGGAGGGTAATATAAAGCAGATTAGTATCCAAGAAATAGATCCCAGTGTTGTTCCTACCCCACCCAATACAGGGCCAGTTACTGCACCTCTCTGTGCCTCCTTTTCCTTCTCTACAGTGTGATACGACAATAGTTTACCCATCTAACAGGATTTTACAGGGATTAATTATTTAATCACATAAACCTTTGGGACGCTTTCAGGCCCAGCGTAACTGCTACAAGAATGTGAACTATTTATTATGTTTTGAGTAGTTATAATGTCTTAAGATAGCCTTCCAGGAGTATCTTGATAAGACTGAATGCATATAGCTCTTCTCTCTTCTACATTATTTTCCAAGGACAGAGCTCAGCAAAACAATCCCAGATCCCTGGTCATTTCTGCAGAAATGCTTTCCAAATCTGCTCAAAGACATTTTCATGTCAGAAATGCCTGACGTTGCTCATTTTAAACAAACTTTTATTGCTTATTACTACTGAAATAGTGGCAGGAGAGATTAATTTATTTGTTTATTAAATTATTTTATTAATTTGTCATACATATATACATATATCTTTATATATTACTACGTAGCACAGGCTGGCTTTGAACTCATGATCCTCCTACTTTGATCTTCTGAGAGGCATAGAGTTTTTACTTTGATATATTAACATCCTGGTTTTTATACCCTTTTCCATTGCATACAAAACAAACCTTTCCCAAGTCATTGACAATTTCTGAGGAACATTTGTGACATTCTATGAAATTAATGAAGTGTAATCTACTTATCATTTAATTATCACCATTGACATCCTTTGGACATTTTGTGTTTATAAACAATGGCTTATCATAGGCGGGCGACAACACACCAGCCCACGTAGTTGTAAATTTTTATGATTTTTTTTGTTGTTGTTGGTAAAATTCTTCTATTAAGTAATTTTCATCTTCGACTTATTTGCTCATTTATGTCTTTGTATTTCCCAGACTGCTCCGTGTTGTGTTAGGTCTTCATTGTCAGCTTGACTGGATTTGGGATCATCAGAAGGCATACCTCTAGGCCTGTCTATGATGGTATTTTCAGAGAAGTTTAACAGAGTGGGGTTTGGTCCTAGATGAGAGAGAGAGAGAGAGAGAGAGAGAGAGAGAGAGAAAGAGAGAGAGAGAGAGAGAGAGAATGAATCAGCATTCATGTCTTCCTGCATTCTGACAATGTTCTCACTTTCTCACCATCATGTCTTCTCCCCACCATGCATTCTGCTTCTTAATGTGTGTGTTGCCTATGTTTATATCACCTTGACACAGCTAGAGTCATTTCCGAGGAGGGAATCTTAATTGAAGAAATACCTCCATTAAGACCGTCCTGTAGACAAGCAAATAAAGCATTGTCTTAATTAGAGATCTGTATGGGAGAGCACAGGCCATGGTGGGTGGGGCCTCCTCTGGGCTGGTGGTCCTGGGGTTGAATAAGAAAGCCGACTGAGAAAGCCATGAGGAGCAAGCCAGTAAGCAGCACCCCTCCATGGCATCTGCATCAGCTCCTGCCTCCAGGCTTCTGTTGGGTCTTCTTTTGGTGATGAACTGTGGTATGGAAGTGTAATGAACATAAACGCTCTCCTCCCCAGGTTGCTATTGGTTCTGGCAATTTATTTCAGCAACAGGAACCTGAGCTGTTGCTTCCTATCTGTTGTCATAGAATGTTGAAAAAGCCAATGAACTCTTTGTATGGTAGAGAGAGTAGGCGTCTTTCTCATGTAATAACTCTATCTCCAGAGTTGACCCAGTTGTGGAATTAATGCTGTTTTGGGGCTTGAGGTAACAAAGTTCAAATATTGTCTAATCTCTCTCTCTGTGTCTGTCTCTATGTCTGTCTCTCTGTCTGTCTGTCTCTCTGTCTCTCCTTTTCTCTTTGTTCTTGTTTCATTGCTTATAACTTAGCACTCTCAAATGGAGAAAAAATTCTCTGTGACTAGCTGTTAAAACCTTCTCAATGGGTGTTGTTAATTTTGGAAGATAACTTTTTCTGACTAAGATGAGTGGCCTGCAAACATGCATCCATTAACCAGGCAGAAAGACCTCTCCAAATTCCACATCACTATCGGAATCTCTGGGATGGCCGGCCACTTCTTTCCTTCTTCTCTTTCAATATAGAAGACACATGAGTTCTCTCACTTATTAATAGACGCGTTCTCCCTACAGTAGACAACCAGGACACACGCCACTTGACCTCTGCATTGCCAGTTAGTAATGTGGCGTGTGTGCTTCCTGGAGGTTTGTCCAATTGGTCAATGACATGGCACAAACTGAGGTCCAGAAAATCATATAGTTTTCAGAAAAATGAGTAGGACAAGTGTGTCAGCAGAAGCATGAGCTCAAAGACCAGAAGTCTAACTATGTGTGAGAGGCCAAAGGAGATAGGACAAAGCTAAGGCTTGAGGCACAAGATACAAAGGGACCCAGAAACCCATAATAAGTAATTGGCTTCTAAACTTGCCATGGCCCACCAGAAGTTTATTTGTGGATTAGGGTGTGTCTATGTTTTGGCTCTTTAGTCTCTTCGTTTGTCATTTCTTTCCTTCTTCCTGTAGCTGCCATTTCTTTGTAGAAGCATTCCAGATTCTCTCACTGAAGTATAATAGAGTGCTAGCAAATAGCTCTTGCCAGAACATAGTTCTATGACAACCAAGGTCACCTGCTTGTCAGACTTCAAAGTGTTTTCACTTACCTGGCATGGTATTTATTTTTTAATTTATTATTATCATTATTGATTTTTGAGGCAAGTTTTCTTTTATCGTGTGTGTATATATGAGTGCATGTGTGTGTTTGTACATGCATGTGTGTATGTGTAGGCACATGTGTGTGTGTGTAGATGCATGAGTGTATACAGGTGCATGTGTGTACAGATTTATGTGCATGCAGGTAGAAGCCAGAGGACAACCCCGGGTACTTCTGTATTAGTCACTTTTCTATAAAAAATAGTAACTGATAAGACATGATGACCAAGGCAACTCAAGGAAGAACGGGTTTCTTTGGGCTTGTGATTCCACTGGGGTAAGTGTCCACCATGGCTTAAAGGCATAGCAGCAAATGACAGGCATGGTAGCAGGAGCAGGATCCAGGAAGTCAGTGCTCAACTGCAAGGATGGAGCAGAAAGACTGAACAGGAAGTGATTTTAGGCTTTGCTTTAATTCTTAAATCCTCCCTTCAGTGACAAGCTTCCTCTAACAAGGCCACACCCCCTAAGCTTGCTCAGACAGCATCAACAACTGGGGACCATGTGTGTAAATGTCCCCCGATGGGGAGTGTTCTCATTCAGATCATAATACTATCCATGCATCTGTGTGGTTTTGTAAGTTTTCAGAAAGGCTCTTTCACCAGCTCAGATCTTACCAACTAGGCTAGGCAATCTGGCCAGGGAGCCCCAAGGATCTGCCTGTCTTTTCCAGCCAAGCACTGGGTTCTGGAGACGGACCTGAGCTGTTCACACTTTCAAGGCAAGAATTTTACCAACTTAGTTAACTTACAAACCCTGAGAAAAAGCCTTTCTTTGTAGCTCAGGCTGCCCCTGGAATTCATGATCCTCCTACTTAAGTGCTGAGATCGCAGGTATGCACCACCGCACCCAGCTTATCTGGCATTTTAACTTGAATGAAGCCTATGCATCCTTAACTGTTCTCCCGTGTTGTGCCCAAGGATCTCTTTGACAGTGCCATTGTAGGATACCATTGCCACCCAGCCCTTCAGAAGTGAATGGAAGCTGACAACATGGTTTAACTCAAACTGCAGAGACTGTTGTCTGGCTATTCAAGTCAAGACCAGAGTTTATATAACTACCTTGCATGGTCTCGGGTTATATAAAGTGTGACTGAATATCTGTAGCCTGGATCAAAAGCCTCCTCCACATGAATAGCTTAGTTAGGACAGGGGGAGAGGGGGCAGTGTGGCCTGTGCCAGCAAAGCATGGATCACTTCACATTAGGCTTTGTGAAAGAGCAGACGTTAAAACAAATGAAGAATATGCAGAGGGAGCATCAGAACATCAGGTCAGTGGAAAAATTAGCTTGGAAAAATGGGAGGGCCAGAAGCCGGTGACTCAAAAGAAGGTCATGAGGACTTGGCAAGCTTTCAGGGGAAGCCAAACAATAAGAGACAAGAGATTCTTAACAAGGGGACTGCCGGTTCAGTTAACCCAAGTGCTGCCTTAGCATCTGTTACTCCGGGAACGTTTTGAGCCCAAATTCCATGTGAGGGAAAGGCATAAAGAATGATGTGATTTTTGCCCTTGAACTCAAAGAGCTTATACAGGTAGGAGCTCACAAAGCATTCAGAGGGGGAACATGAACACAAGAGAGGGGGTTGTGTATGTGGCTCAGTAGTAGAACACCTGCCCAGAATAGCATGTGCAAAGTCCTGGGGGTAGGGGGTCAGTCTACAGCCCTGAAAAAAAGAAAGAAAGAAAGAAAGAAACAAAGAAAGAAAGAAACAAAGAAAGAAAGAAGAAACTGTAAATGTCTGACACGTAAGAGAGTGAAAAGAAACGCTACAGTAATTGTGTGGTTGTGGCTAGGGCAGTGTTGGTGGATGGGAGAAAGGATGCTCTTCCTGACTCGGAGGTGGACATTGCAACAATGAAGCTTATTTGGATAGAGAACAAAGCGGGTAATCCTGGGAAAGGCTAGAGCATGAACAAAGGTTAAAGACTGTTGTAGGGTTTCTAATGCTGAAACGAAACATGTGACCAAAAAACAAGTTGTAGAGGAGAGGGTTTATTTCACAGCCCATCACACAGTGAGTGACTTCCATATCACAGCCTATCATTGAAAGAAATCAGAGCAAGAACTCAAGGTGGGCACTGGAGGCGTGAACTGATGTGGAAACACACACACACACACACATATATGTATGTATATATATACCCAAAGTCAACAGAACCCAAAAATGAAACTAAGGAGTGCTGCTGATTATTATCATAGAATATTCTAGGTTTTTCTTGATTTTTCTATAAGTTTAGAGAATTTAACTGTGGTTTTCCAAAGAGAAATAGAGTAATTTCCTTTTCTTTTATACAGAAGCCAAGAAAAAGCAAAGAAAGATTAAAAGGCATGTAGCAAAATTCTATTTCTATTTCAGCATTGCATGAAACTGGGCAGGTTGGCACATACCGGTAATCTAAGCATGTTGGACTTGGAGGCATTGGGGGGAGGGGCTTACAGTTCAAGCTTATCCTTAGATACAGAATGAATTTGAAGTAAGCCTGGGTTACATGAGATCTTGTCCTGGGGGGGGGGGAATAACTATATGACAGAAGCCATGGAACACAGAAGTCAAAGACTTATTGAGGTAGGTTTTGAAAAATATAAGTCTATAATGTTATGTGCATTTTTCAATTTGAAGACATTTCAGTTTATATAATATGTTTATTAGAAGTGTAAACTTATGATTGATTGAAAGGCAAATGAATAACTACCTAAAAGATTTATAAGGAATTAGCTCATTTGTTCATGGAGACTAAGATATGCACGTTCTCCTGCCTGTGGGGGAGATCAAAAGATCACGCTGTGTGGTTCAGTTCAAGTTCAAAGGCCCAGGTACGAGGAATGTGGATGGTGTCAGTCCCATTCAGAGAGCAGATCAAAGTCTCAGTTCAGGCTATTAGAAAGAGAACATCCATTTCTATGCCTTCTATTCTACTTGGACCCTCATGGGTTGTATGAAAACTCATTCACTTTAAGAGAACATACTGTTTACTCATTCCACTAAGCCACACCCTACTCTCTTTCAGAAAGGTCACAGATACACCTTTAATGAGGTTTATGTCTGGGCATCCCATAATCTAATCAGGCTGGCACATAAAATTAGCCATCACTAAAGTGTTATGTAACTTTTCCTGGGGAGACGTTGTGAGAGGAGAGGGGAGGGGAGCGAAGAGAAGAGGAGAGAGGAGAGGAGAAGAGAGGAGAGGAGAAGAGAGGAGAGGGGAGGAGAAGAGAGGAGAGGGGAGGAGAAGAGGAGAGAGGAGAGGGAACATAGCCGTTGTAAAGAGAGGCCTGGAAGAGTAAATGTCCACGATGAGGTGATGACAATCACCATGTCTTAAAGTTTTGTATGATTTTTCACTTTTAGTTTCTGGGGTCATAAATTGAGAATGAAGATGTGAAGGAACCATAGGAAGCCAGACACCAGGAAATCCACAAGTTCTAGTGACCAGTCTCCCAAGTTAGCGGTGACAGTGAGTATCTCTAGATTTCAAACACTGGCAGATGCTTGAGTTGTTTTGTGAAAGGTCCCTGCACCAGTAGAAGCACCTATTTTCTTTCTTTTTGAGAGCCAGGAGATTTATTTTTGTTTAGTAATTTAAAACATGAAGAGTGGCTCTGCCTTCAGAAGCGATTCCCAGTTTTAGTTGTTCACATGAAGTGCTGGGTGTTTCCTTTTGTAAGAAAAAGAAATACTGGGCTGGAGAGATGACTCAACTAGTAAGTTGCTTGCCTTGCAAGTAGTTAAAGTCAAGTGTGGTCCCTAGGTCCCCTGCACAGAAAGCTGGGCATAGTGGTGTGCTCTTGTAACCCCAGTACTAAAGAGGCAGACACAGGCAGATCCACGGGGCCCTCTGTCCAGCCATACTAGCCTACCTGATCAATTTCAGGGGGAAACTGTGCCATGTGTATGATACCAGCTACAAGGCTCAGGAGGGTTTTAACGACACTGACTATTCTGGACAAACTGAAGGTTCCTCACACAACTAAGAATAACTGTCACCCATGATGATGTGTGCCTCTAGGCAAGCAGGTGTTGCCTCTGTCACATGATACTGACCCTAGTGCAGGGCATTTGGGCCAGAGAAGAACAGCTGGTGTGAGCGGAGTGGATTCACAGCTGGCCTGGGTTCTGGCCAGAGGCTAGCTGAGTGGATTAGGGTCTTCATTCTGGGAAATTAGAGTTGGCCCTTCTTGAGTTCTATGTGAGGTCGTTCTCTGTGGACACCACACTTGGGTTCAGCTAATCGTGTATTGAGAATGTTTGAAAAACAAAACAAAAACCAACCAACCAAACAAAGTTTACCCAGCAATTAGGATGCTTCAGATAGGACTTTTTGGGGACTTGTCTGGCGGCTAGGAAACTGTTCTGCCTAGAACACTCAGGTCTCTTATTTGCTGTAGGTGCTTGAGATACAGTCATCGATGGAGTCTCCTCTGTCATCAGCTGGCTTCATCATCTGGTGGTGATGGTGGTAGGAGGAATATCTACTTTAAAGAAGTTGACACAAAATATTTTCTTGCCATTATTTTCTAAACAGTGTAGTATACAGTTAGTTACAAAGTGTTGCATTGTATTAGATTATAGGCAACCCCAAGTGGTTTCAGTTATAGGAGAAAAGACATTTGAATCCTATAAAAAATACTATGCCATTTTGAAGAAGAAACTTGAGCAGCTTTGTAGATTGGTACTGCAGAGGCACGAGTGTGTATCATAATGTATAGGAAAACCTGGGAATAGTTACGTTTGGAAAGAAAATCTACAAGGCTGTGTGTACAGGTAATCCACGAGGCAGAGGAAGGACTTAGAGTGTGAGATGTTATGAAAAATTTGAGGGTTTGAAGAATCAGAAAACATGGAATGGAGATGAGAATAAATGCTATAGAATAAGTAACTAGAGAGTACCTGGAACACACAGCCATGACAAAGCTGTACCATGTCATTTAGAAAGCCCTAAAAGAAGTTCTCCATACCTGATACTGGGGCCCAGGCCCCAAACTTCAATCTACAGATACCTTCCAGGCCCAGTTCTGAACAGCTTAGCAGAGTCATGATTTGACTCTGATTTCCATAGGCTATTTTTCTTTCTTGTTACATCTCACATGCATACCTTAAAAGGTGATTATGTGCACTGGACTAAATAATAATCATTTTAAAAAAAGAGCCCAACTGAGTCATGGTATATGGCTGGAATAGGGAGATGTTTAGATGGGCCTTTGTAGAGATGGGGAGGTAAATTGTACCTGTTGGTGTAGGCAGAGTTATCAACCTGTCTTAATACTTTTCTTTATTTCTCTGTAAGGCATTTTGTATTTAAGATTTCTAGAGCAGCAGTCTTCAGTGACAAAGGATTTATTATCAGTTCCAAGTGGAGAGGATATCATGTAGTAGCTCTCATGAAAGACTGGTGCAGAGCATGCTGGATCCATCAAACATCTATTTGCTGAATGGCATGGGAGAAGGGCTGTCTGGGAAGGCTTTCCAGAAGAGGTAGCAGTATGGAAGACGTTAAATCTTACTCTAGGACAGTGGTTCTCAACCTGTGGGTTGTACCTGCCTTGGGTGTCCAATGATCCTTTCAAAGGGGTTGCCCAAGACCATTGGAAAACACAGATATTTACATTATGGTTCATAACAGTAGAAAAATTGCAGTTATGAAGTAGAAATGAAAACAACTTTATGTTTGGAGATCATAGCAATATGAGGAACTGTATGAAAGCACTGCTGCATTAAGAAGGTTGAGAAGCCCTTCTCCAGGGCCTGCAGAGGTGGCTCAGTGGTTAAGAGCATTTGCCCGCTCTTGTAGAGGTTCCAAGTTCAGCTTCCAGAATGTACATGAGCTCTCATAACCATCTGTAACTCCAAATTTAGGATATCAGACACCGTCTTTTGGCTTCTAAGTGCTCATGAACACAAGTGGTGCATATATATTCACACAGGCTTGCATACATGTGCATGTAAATAAATGAATATTAAATTCCATAAAAGCAAGAAAAATCAAATGACAGATAAATGTAGAAATCTGACTGTGATTTCCCTCCTGGGGTGAGAGGGAAGACTATCATCAGGGAGACTACTCTCAGCAGCTAGAAGGATAATTCAGTAGGAGGAAGTTAAAGCAGTTTCACTTTACAATTGTGTAAACCTATCCTGGGGTCATGTTCTAATGAAAAACATCTGACTTATGGAGACAGAGTCTACTCTAGACTAAAATAACTAAAAGAAAACTTGATAGACTGTGAAGGCAAAATAGAAAACTAGGCCTTACCCATAAGAACATAGTCTGCTACAGATAGGACACTTTTGGGACCTGTCTAGATGTTCTGCCTGGAACTCTCAGATTTCTTATTTGCTGCAGGTGCTTGGCATCATTGATGGGGTCTCTGGTCTCTTCTGTTATCAGCTCCGTGTTCATCTGGTAGTGTGATGGTGGTATTTGTGCCACAGGGAAATTTCTAGTCTCCTAAGGCTATTTTGGGAACAAAATAGGCTGTTTTTTTTTTATTATTATTATTTCAGTGGTTATTATGGAAGGGATGGGATTTACTCTTTCGAATCTCTGAGGAAGTCAAGTTCTATTGATGAGAAACCTAATGTGCCCTGCATTGTTGGCTTCTGAATTTTCCTAAGTGACTTAGGTCAGCTACTGTGACTGTGCAGATATGAACAGAGTCCCCAGTTAGTTACAGACACTGGCTGAAGTACAGAATTCCTCTTGCCACAACCACCTCACTGTGTTTGGAGTGTAGACTGGGTCAAGTCGGAGAAGATGAGACAAAGACCATGTTCTGCATCAATCCACCCACAAGCCCAAGACAGCATTTTATTTCCCATAATATTTTTAAAAATGAAAAATACTACTTAAGGGCCAGGTATGGTGTGAATATTATTAATTATAGTGGGAAGCAGAGGCAAACATATTCTTGTGAGTTCCTGGTCAGCCTAGTCTACAAAGTGAGTTCCAGGCTACATAGAAAGACACGTCTCCTCCCCTCCAAAAATGTGTGGGAGTGTACCTGTAATCATCATGACACTCAGAAACCTGAGGCAGGAGGATTGTAAGATCAAGACCAGCCTGCACAACAAAATAAAAAGCTAATCAATGACAAATTATTTTGTCCTAATCTACTTCAGAAAGTATTTACCTGTACCTTACTTTAGAATAAGTAGGAAACATAGAAATTATTTCAGTATCTGTATAGGATTTGGATTTGTACATTGCTCTTCATGTACTAGGAAATACAAATGAAGCATTTCATTCTAACAAAGATGCCAACTCATAATGATCTCTGTCAACAAGTGTCAGCAGCTGTTACAAAATGTGGCTATGACATATAGTTTCCTGGCTAAGGAAGAGCTTTTCATTCTGGTCTTCTCAGGTCATATTTCTGTCCTATTTTGCCACAGCAGATCTAGATAGATCTGGATATCTTCAGATAAATCTGTTTAGGTGTACTGAGAATGACTTGTGTGCTGGTATGCTCTTGGGCAGGATAACTTTAAGTCAGATTGAAAATAAATAAAAAGTCATATTGGTCACCATGATGGTTAGTTTTATTGTCAACTTGACAGTCTAGAGTCACCTGGAAGGAGTGTCTCAATAAGGGTTGTCTAGATTTGGTTGGCCTGTGGGACTATCTTTAAGGATTGTCTAGATCATATTAATCGATATGGAAAGGCTCAGCCTAAAAGTGGGTGGCATCATTCCTTTGGTTTGGATACTGGACTCTGTGAAAGAGGAGAAAATGAGCTGAGTCAGGCAAGCATGGCACACATTAATTCTCTCTTTGTTTTCAGCTGGATGTGACTAGCTGCAACTAGTTCTAGCCTCAACTTCCCCACAATGATAGACTATAACTTTGCTTTCCCCACAGTGAAGAATTGTAGCATTGAACTGTGAGGTGAATATACTTTTTCTTTCTTAGAGATGCTTTTTGTTGGAACATTTTATCACACAGAAATGAAAGGAAATATTAACAGCTACAGAGCAGTATCACTAATAGAAAGACTGTTTAAGTCTAGAGTTGGATCAAGTCTAATATTTCCAGCATTAGAAGCCATGCCATATCCTGTTTGTTTTGATCACTGTAAGAGAAAGCACATATTCCTCAACTTCATATTGCCTGCCATATTATAAACCATCTGAATTGTATATTATATAGATAATATACAATATCTATATAATTTACCATTGTATATTATATAGATAATTTTCATTTTATACATGATTCCGAAGGTAGAGGACACATGTGTGATGAGACTGTACTATTTTTTAACATAAACTTTATTATAAAATAATTTGCATATGAAATAAGCATTGCACACCAAAATTAACCAGACCAAAACTCTGTACCTCTCAACAAACTTTGTACTTAGAAAAGTCATTTTTGAGGCTGTGGAGCTTCACACTGGACTTTACTCTTTCAGTATTGAATATTTTTTTATAAACTTTCCAATCAAACCTGAAAAGTCTATTATCAGTTAGCTTCATATCCTACCACACAACTCATGTTCAATACCTGTGGGCAGTCTTTCCTCACCTGGCAATATTTAGTCTTTCTTGTTCTCTTTTCTACCTGTTACAGTGTACCCAAATGTATACTTAGTTACACCTATGCATATATTATTGGTTAAATACTACATACCTTACTTTATATTATCTTTATATTATACTTTATTTATACAATTGGAAATTGAACAAATAGGTAAATATTATAAAGGAAGAGGTATTTTCCCTTAGTGTATCCTCTTGCTCTCTTTCTTGCATTCTCTTGCTCTTCCTCCTCACTTCCACAGTTACATTTCTTATGTGTAGTTTAGATAATATATGCACAAATAGAGCATTTTCATACCTTTACTGACACTGGAGTTCTTGGAAAACCTAACATTATATAAAAAACAACACAAAGCAAACAAACAACCTTGCTCATTCATGGCAACCTATCCAATAGAGTTCAGCACTGTGCCTTTTGAACTCATTCCATATATATAGGCTCTTGACTTGGGTTTGCGGAGCTCATCTTCGAATGGCTAGGATCCCACCTCCCAAACTTCCCCATTGTACTTTGCAGACTGTTTAAGTGAAATCCCTTTCAGAACAACATTTATCATCCTCACGCAAATGAATCCATGTGTCTCAGCTCAATGCCGTGATTTAGATTAAAGTGAAGGCCCGTAAAAAAAAAAAATAATAAACTTCTCTTAAAGTTAAATGATCTGTACAGACAATAGAGTAGGAAACTAATTATTCTAGCTTTGCAAAAATATGACTTCTTGATTTTAGGAAAGACACGGGCTTCTGGTAATGTCTATTCCATATAAATTGAGAAATTTATTATTTAAGACAAATACTCATTCTTATTTATTTGAAGATTTATGGGACAAAACTATTTTCTTTATTACTATTTTGTTGCCTTTGAGACATATATTTTTGTTAATGATATATAAAACCTTCTTGAAAACTAAAGCAAGCTATTGAATGGTTTATTTTGTCCACATAATGCAAAAATATCAGTAAATTTAGCCGTATGAGGGCAATAGTTTATCAGTTATTTTACGCGCTTCATTGGTTATTTGAATACATCAATTTGGCCAGTCAGTAACACGAGTTCACTGATTTCAGAACAAATAATCATAAGGCTTCTCAGTAGACTAGCTGAAGCACATGGTTGGTGGAAGAGAGCAATGTTGATGTCATGTTTTTCTCATGTTAAAAGACCCAGTTTCTTGGGGATGAGGATGATGGGTTGACTGTGAAGGACTAGAGAAGACACACCATCCTTCATAGCTCACCCTCTTCCTGCTCGAAAACATGGACAACTAGAGAGAGAATGAAGCAACCCTTATTAACTAGAATTGAATACAGTGTACAGGAGGGTGGCTACCTGGATGACGATGACTGACTCAGATGACCTCCTTTTCGGGTAGTTCTGAGGGATTAGGAGAAAAATTTCCCAGAATACCCTGAACTTTGCCTGCATTCTTCATAGAACAAGATGTCCTGAAACACTTTAACCCAACCATACAGATCTGTGGGACAAAAACTCAGCATGGACTGAGCCTGAGTCCCTCAGTTGTGCTGCTAAGTGGGGTAGACCCTATTTTTTTTGTTGTTGTTTGTTTGTTTTGTTTTGTTTTGTTTTGTTTGAGTCTTGAGACACTGGCTTTCCATGAATCCTCTACTTCTTTATGTCCATGCTAACTATCTGCAAGTCACAAGGTACCATGGCATGACCTCGTACTGGAGTGCATCCTGCTTTCTTAATCCTGGCAGTTTGGTTTATACAAAATCTATAACAGCTGGTTTTGTGCAAATGCCTTGCCAGATCCAGAACTCTACTCTAAACCTTGAGGAGGTGTTTTGGGAGACATCTTCTGGGACCAGTGATTGCTACAGTTTACTTAGGGAGCAAGGATGTGGAGGCAATAAGGGGACTTGGACCCTCCCAAAACACCTTAATGTTCTTTTTATCTAATGTCACATGAGAATATTTGGGGTCATTATGTCCACACTATTTAAAGAAGGGACCTTTTTTTCATCCCCTGGGATGGCTGCTAACCTATGAGATTCACAATGGAAATGTCATTTCTGGCCGGGTAGTGGTGGCGCATGCCTTTAATCCCAGCACTTGGGAGATAGAGGCAGGCAGATTTCTGAGTTCAAGGCCAGCCTGGTCTACAGAGTGAGTTCCAGGACAGCCAGGGCTATACAGAGAAGCCCTGTCTTGAAAAACCAAAAAAAAAAAAAAAAAAAAAAAAGGAAATGTCATTTCTGATGGTGCCATTTATTCAGGAGGCTACTTTACTGAGTGTGTGGGACTGAATCTACTGGCTGAAATGAAAGCATGGGCAGAGGCTAAATTATTTCACTCTTTGTTTTCAACCAGCAGATAATTGTCTATATTTAGTGATCCCCTTCATGCGAAAAGCTCTACCTTGGGTTGGAATGAGGGAGAGCTGGAGGCCAATAAAGTAGTTAGAAGTTCTTGAATTCATTTGTGAGCACACTGGGCAAACATAACACAACTGTCCCAGTAGGCATTAATAGTCAATATACATAGCCCAGAGCCACTCAAGAAGGGAATCTCACTTAAGGGTTTGCCTAGACTAGAAAGACCTGTGAGCATGGCGCTTTGGCGGGGTCGTCTTGATTGTTAATTGATGCAGAAGGGCCCAGCTCATTGTGGGTGGCTCCATTCTCTGTTCAAGTGGTTGTGGCTGGATAAGAAAGCTAGCTATACATGAGCTTATAAGTGATCCAGCAAGCCACACCCCTTCATGGTTTCTATTTCATGTTCTTTTTTGAGTTCCTGCCATGACTTCTCTCAATGATGGACTGTGACCTGGATGTATAAGCCAAACAAACCTTTTACTGCTCAAGTGTTTATTGGTCAGAGTGTTCTATCACAGAAATAGAAAGGATAGTAGTACATTAATATTCTTCACTGAATGTTGAACTAGTGTTTGGTTTCACCAGACACCTACATCCTCCTGCTGCCTTCTATTCATTAGACATTTCTTTCTCCTCTATGTGTCAGATATTGTACCAGAAGGGTGCATCTTAGTTGAAGAGATGACATAAGAATAAATAATTATATAGTGTCATCTAATTATAATAATAAAGTGTGTAGGAAAGATCCTCTGAAAACAGAGAACAGAGGATAGACTGGTCAGGATGTGTGGAATCTTTCAGAGGAGGCATTGTGTGAGTTTAGTCTTAAAAAGAGGGTTGGGCCAGAATAACCTTCCATAGAGCCATGAGCATCTTGAGAAGCAGGAAGATAACTTATGATGTGTGTATGAGTTGCTGCTAGCTTTCATTTGGCAAGATGAGATAGGGAAGGGAAATTAGAGGCAAGGGAGACAGAAGTCATTGAACAGAACCTTGGGGAAAATCAAATGTGGGATTTAGATCCCTGTTCTAAAGATAGCTCTGTTATTTCCTGCCTGTGTGACTTGGGATGAGTAAGGACCATGTCCATTCTTGATAGCATGGAGCTGCAACAAAAACTTGGGCTGGGGAGATGGCTTAGTGGGTAAAGTGCTTACAAAGCAAGCAAGAGTACCCGAGCTCCTAACCCTAACATGTACATATAAGCAGCTGGGTACAGTAGTGTGTGCTTAGCAATACTGTGTGCTTATAATCCCAGCAGTGTATGTGGGAAGGTAGATGCACCTCGGTTCTTGCTGGCTAATCAGTTAGCCCAGAAGGTGAGTTCCAGGTCGGGTGGGAGACCCTGTCACTAGATGTAAGGTTGACAGTGATCAGAGAAGACTCAGAAGTTTGACCTCTTGCCCCTGCCCTGCAAACATACAAATGTAAACATGCAAACATACACACAGAGAGAAAGTAGGAAGGAAAGGAGGGAGAGGAAGAGGGAAGAAGAAGAAGAAGAAGAAGAAGAAGAAGAAGAAGAAGAAGAAGA
>JADRCH010000055.1:6207534-6218316 GCA_019843965.1 Rhynchomys soricoides | reverse complement strand
GAAGAAGAAGAAGAAGAAGAAGAAGAAGAAGAAGAAGAAGAAGAAGAAGAAGAAGAAGAAGAAGAAGAAGAAGAAAGAGAGAGAGAGAGATAGAGAGAGAGAGAGAACTTAAAAAGAAAAAAAGTAAAAACTTGACTATTTACAGGTTTGACGGTGTTTGGGAATTATGAAACTTTTAAGGGGTACAGCCTTGCTGGAGAAGGTATGTGACTGGGCGTTGTGTCATTTTGAGGATGCCACCTCTCAGCTTCCTACTGCCATGCCTCCCCTGCCATTACGGACTCACTGAAAGTACAAGCTCTAATAAAGCCTTCCATAGGTTGCTTTTGGTTGTTGCATTTTATCACAGCAACTAAGTCAGTGGCAGAGAGTGGGCTGCTGCTGTGAAGAACTGAACTTGCTATTTTTTTGGAGGAATATGGGAGGTTTGAGGGCCCTGGACTAGGAAAGCATTTGGATACTGAAAGCAGAGCTTAACAAGCCATTCTAGTGGGAGCCTGTTAAACAGCAGTGCTGAGTATGAAGTAAAGCAGAGCAAGGTCCAGATCAAGAGATTTCAGAGGAAAGCAAGAATTTTGATAGCAATCAGGGTAGAGGCTGTTCCTGTGAGAGTTTGGCAAAGAATCTAGCTGCCTTCTGCCCTTTTCCTAAGAACTTGCCTGTCTTAGTTACGGTTTTATTGCTGTGAACAGATACCTTGACCACTGCAACTCTTACAGAGGAAAATATTTTAATTGAGGCTGGTTTACAGTTTCAGAGGTTTAGTCCATTATCACGGTAGAAAGGATGGTGTCATGCAGGCACACAAGGCACTGGAGAAGGAGCTGAGAGTTCTACATCTAGATTGACGGGCAGCAGGAAGAGAATGCCACACTGGGCCTGGCTTGAGCATCTGAGACCTCAAAGCCCACCATCCACAATGACACACTTCCTTCAACAAGGCCACACCTTCCAATAGTGCCATTCCCTATGAGCCTATGTTGCCATTTTTATGTAAACTACTATACTGTCCAAGGCTAAATTAAAAGGTACTAGGCTATTGTCTTTGGCAGCCGGACTTTTATATCAAGTATTTGTATCAAGTATTTTGTTGCAACTATAAGAGAAGTAACTAATACATCTGGCTAGAGAGAATTAATGTCCCCTCAGTATTATTTGAGGTACCACAGTTTGGATATGTGTCCTTCAAAAGCCTACATGCTGAGAGCAGATAGTTATTGTTGGGTTACCCAGTCCCTATAGTGGAAGCCAGTTTAATAAATCCCCCTTTAAAATACACAGTCTTCCTAGTGATTCTTTTTCCTCTAGAGAATCCTAATATAGAATCTACGAACACCTGGGGATTGTATGTATGGCAGGGAGCAAGAGTATTAGAAAGCAACAAGGGCAATGGACTGCCGAGGCCCAGGAGTAGAGTTAGGGATGCTACATGGATGAATAAGGGACAACGGAGAATTGAGATACCTGTGACTGTGTAGCCAGGGCTTGGAGGATGCAAGGTAGAGGACTTAGTACTATGGACTCGGATAGCAATGAAACTGGAATCTGAAGCGAAACAGACAGCAGACGAAAGAAGATGTCCACATACTGGGCACTGTGTATGGGCCAGAGTTTAGTGTAAATAGACAAGCAAGTCAATGCTTAGAATTCCAAGCTGTCAGAGGTATACAGTAACACACACTGGTGACGACCCATGGAAAGACAGAAAATGGTGAGCCCAGTCAGGGGGAGCCAGGTCTCCTCACCCAGAAGGGAGGAAGAACACTGGAGGGTGAATGCTCAACCGGGGACACAAGGGAACATGTGCTCTGGGCTGGGCAGGGGAGCATTGAGATGCAAGGCAGTTAGAGAGAGCACTGGGGAACATCATGTTAGTACCTAGAAGAGGCAGAGAAGGAAGTGTGGGGTCAGGGGAAAAGACCAGAAATGCAAAACAGGCAATTCTGGGGTGCCTTGAATACCCAGGGCATAGTCAACTGATTAGGGAGAGGGGCAGATAATCTAGCCCAACTTTGCACTTTTCTCTCCCATCCCATATTCCCATCTGCTCTGTCTGTAAGAGGGGATGTATTGAAGTAGACAGACCTTGCAGCTTTCTCCTGGTCTGGAGTGTCTTCTCAACTCTCTAGCACTATAAAGCTGTCTTTCTTCTTTGGGTCATGTTGAACAATTAATTAATTAAATTATTTATAGATTTAGAATGTATTTCTGTATTTTGTGTGTATGTGTGTAATGTATTTATATGTCTGTAGTGTGTGTGTGTGTGTGTGTGTGTGTGTGTGAATATAAGCATGTGTGCACCTCACTGTGCATGTGGACATCAGAGGATAAGTTTGTGGGTTGCTTCTCTCCTTCTACTCTTCTGTGACTTCTGAGAGTTGAACTTAGATTGTCAGGTTGTTTTTTACTGAGCCATCTTGTCAGCCCTCCTGCTGAACAATTTACTCTGTTATTCATTAGCATCTAATTGGAAGTGTTATGACCCAGAGGAGGTAATATGCATCCTCATGGGGGCTGACTTACTCTGGGGCATACTTAGTTCATACACTTGAGAGCACTTCCTCATTCTGTCTCCCCAGGGACTCCATCCAATGGTCAGGTCATTGGCTGCCTGGATTGGGAGGGACACACAAATATTTATAAAGGTCATGTTGGAAAATATTCTAAAACCATTGAACTGCAAAACATGTGTTTAGCATTTATGATGCTTGGAATAGAAGATACTTTTATTCATCTCTATTCTTTCTGGAGTTTAACTAACTCCTTATATCCCTTGGAGAACTTCTGAGTAGGGATGAATAACAAGGGCTTTCCTACACGGGGCTCACAACCCCCTCCTCGTGATTTAGATGAAGGTTGATTGGAATCCTAGAATTCTTAAACAAACAATCCAACCCACAGCACCGCTGAAGCATGAATTCTGTCAGCTGTCTTTGCAAACTTGCTAAATTTCTGAGAGGTCAGAGGTGGTGATTTGTGAAATTCCAGGATCTGATTCATGGTATGTTTTAGGGGAATTCCCCAGGACATATACCTATAGTAGTCGCTTCAAAGTGTCAGAAAGATGCTGTAAGTGTCCTTGTCGCTACATGCTCCAGTTTACTTCCTAGGTGAAATGGCAGGAGAACTCTGGAAGGGGGCCGCCCCCTACTTACAAGTGGAAAGTCAGCTCTAATAGGCTAAGCTCAATTCTGACTTTATGGAACTGGCTCTCCATGTCAGTGGGGCTTTGTTGGATGCACGTTGCATCCTTACATCAGTACCTGCTGCCTAGGCAGATAAGTTGTTTCTCTCTGGATTGCTTCCAGGTTCTCCGATCTCTCTTATCCAGCTGAAAGGGTCTTCCTGATCTACCACAGACATCCAAATGCTGTTCAGAGAGATCCAGGGTAGGTGTGAGGGTTATAGTGATTGCCAACCTCACAGGAATGTAGAAAAACCTTGGAGACAATTCTCTGGCCACATCTGGGAGGAATTATGTAGGTTGGGTTAATTGAGGCAGGCAGTCCCATCCTAAGTGTAGGTGATACCATTCTATGTGCTGGGGTCCCAGGCTGCATACAAAGGAGAAAGCAAGAGGAGCATGGGTATTTAGTGCTTTCTGCTTCCTGACTATGTTTGTGAAACATGATCAGCTGCCTCACACTCTGGCTGCCACACATTTGCTGCTGTGATTGAACCCCCTCTTGAACTGTGAACTGAAATAAACCTTTCCTTAGTTGAGTTGCTTTTGTCAGGTATTTTCTTGCAGCAAGGAGACTTGTAGTTAATACAGTTAATAGTAGTTAATTCAGACCCTTGAATAATCCAATGCATCTCCAAAGACTGATCCACCACAGTTCTTACCTGAGTTTACTGAAACACGTTCATTTGGTGTTTTGAACGATGCTTCTCTTTTCTTCTATCCTGATCCATTTTCTTCACTCTTGTCTGCAGCCAGCCTCTGTTGGCTCACTTCTTTCATTTCTAAGCCTCTTGCTATGAGCCAAGGCTGAATGTATCAAAATGCCAGTGTTCAGGATGGTAAACAATACCCAAGGCTGGGTGGCTTGAAAGGTAGTCTTTCATAGTTCTGGAGGCTAGGAAGTATTAAATGAAGGTGACCACAGCTTCAGTGTCTGGTGAGGGTTGTTTCCCAGTTTTTACATAGTATTTCTTACTATGTCCTCAGACGGACGAAGGGCAAGGCAGCCATCTCTCTGGGCTTCCTTTTATAAACACATCCCACCCACAAGGGCTTTCTCATGACCTAGTTACCATCCAGAGCACCCACTTTCAAATACCATCACACTGGGGGTTAAGATTTCAACACAGGGGCCTTGGAGGGACATAAACATGTGACCATTCAGCACCAGATTGGGCTAAGAGCTCTGCAAAATTGGCAAAGCCAGCATCTCACAGTTCTGGTGCCTAGTTTTGCCTTGTCCTGTCTCCTTCACCCAATTAGAGTTTAATTTTATGTCCCATATGTGAATAGCATTTCATAAAGAAGCTTTCTCTAATGTGTGTCTGGAGCGATGGTACATTTTTCAGATTACACGCTCATTCTTGGAGCTTCACAAAAATTATTCACATATTAAAAGGCTTTGGGAAGTCCTGTGGACTAGAAACTTGTCTAATTTGAGTTAATCATTTCCAAACAAACAAAACACAAATGACATTTAAAAAAAAACAAACAAACAAAAAACATACGGTCCTTCCCCCCCCCCCCATAAGATCCATTTAAATCCCCCAATTTAAGCAACATGATTTGAGAGCATTAAAATTCCTTCCCAGCCCTGTTGACTGAAGGTGTTAGCCTTCCATGCGTGGGCATTCCTGAGCCCCTAGGCCTGCCTCATCACAGAATCTGTGGGAGACAGAGGATGCAAAGAAATGGCAGGCCTTGCTGCCTTTGTCTACTGTGCATTGATGTCTCCTCCTCTTTTGCTAACAACATCTTACATTTCTGAGAAAAGTAAATTCAAGAGGCTGAGTTATATCCCTCCAACATTCACATGCTAGACCTCAGAATGGGACTGTAGATAGAGACAGACCCTGTGAAAGGTGAGCATGCTAAAGAAAGGTTGCTTCTATAGACCCCGATATGAATCAGGTCCTCTTTAGAGGTTAGGAGATGGACACTCAGACCACATGAAGTCCCAGGGAAAAGATGATCACGGACAGATCAGGAGTGAGAACTCAGAATAAGCCAACCCCAGTGACATACTCAGTTCAGACTTGTAGCCTTCAGAATCACGAGGAAATAAGTATTTGGTGTTAAATTACTTAGGTTTTGATACCTTGTTTTGGTAGCCATTGTAAATTAGTATATCCTGTCAAAGTGAGGCTGATCCCGTTGCATGGACCCTAACAGATCAGGCAGGTGTGAGCCAATGATTATTATAGCTATAGTATTTGGCTATTGTTTGCCAATGAGAAATAAGTTCTTGTCTCTTTCTTTCTTTCTTTCTTTCTTTCTTTCTTTCTTTCTTTCCTCCTCCCCTCCCCCTTTCCTATGAGAGTATATGATCTGTGTGTGAGAATGCAGGCACATAGCTACCATGACAGATGTATAGAGCTTGCAGGGACAACCTCAGGTGTTCTGCTTGCCTTTTACCTAGTTTGAAGCTGGGTCTCTCATTCATTGCTGTGTACACCAGGTTAGATAGCCTGTCAGCGTCTGATGATTTGCTTGTCTTTGCCTCCCATCTTACTGCAGCAACACTGCAGACACTGAAGAGCATTCTGCACGTGGCTTCACTGGGATCTGAACTCAGGTCCTCACACTGTGTGGCAAATGTTTTAAGAACCCATTGAGATGTCTCCCCAGCCCTATCTCCATTTTAATTTTTTAAAAAATTGTAAGTCTATTCAACACAAAACAGTCTCCTCCAATGTCATTGAGGTGCTGACCACGTCCATGACCAAAAGCTGCCTCTGAACATTGTTAAGCCAACTCTAGCCTTGGGCTTCTTGTCAGAATCAGGGTCATGTGACAGGTAACAGGCATAATCTAGGGAAGCTGGTGGAGGTAATGGCAGAGATATTGGATGCCCTTCTTGGTGAAGCACTAGTGGAAATATCTCCAGACAAACCACTCCTTCCTGTAGCCTAGAGATGAGAGAGGTTGCGTGGTCTCCATGACATGAAGATTGAGTACATTCTTGTCTGCCAGCACTGGCTGTTTGGGGATGTGGATATATTTTTTCCTACCACTGCTTCCTCCTTGAAAGGAAGTCCATAAATGGCAATATGGTTCTTTTTGGACTTCAACATCTTGGGGGCTACTGCATCCTAGGCCAAGGCTGAGGCCAGAAAGGAAAAAGCATATGCACATATCCCCTATTTTCTTGTACCATTAGTGAGAGGCATTGTCATTCTGATGTGTATGATGTTACTCAGGTAGGAAGTCACTGGCAGCCATTCTGACACCACGTAGAGAGGCAGTCTCACTGAGAACACAGCCAAAAGAGTCTGGCATATGGCAGCAATGGACTCAGACTACTGTTCTCCTAGGAACCTCATTCTGGTTATGCCTGGAGTTTTTCAGGGCACGAAAATATCCAAGGCACCCCTGAAGGTTTCATATTGTAAGTATTCTTTTCTTTTCTCTCTCTCTCTCTTTGATATTTGCTTATTTTTTTCTAGATAGCATGAGCTACAAAAGAACTTCAAACAGCACAGTGGGTGGTGTGAAAAGATCTGAGTGTGAATTGTTATTCTCCTGGCATCAAATGTGATCTCAGTATTAACAGTGTTGACAGAACCCCCTGCAGATCCCACTGGATGTGGTTGTGACCACCAGTGCTATCTTGTCTATGTAGATCTGGGTTGTTTCTGGAGGAATGTGAAAGGCTTTGGAACCTTGGACTAGAAAAGCAGTTAAATGCTGAAAATGGAGCTTAAATGACCATTCTAGTAGGAGATGGAAGGCAGTAGTGCTGAGATGGTGTGGCCTGCAGAGGCATCACTCAACAGATTTCAAAGGGAAACAAAAATTTAACAGTAGGTGACCTACCGACCATTCTCATAGTAGTCTGACAAAGAATCTGGCAGGGAGTTGCCCAGCGTGGGTATTGGGGATCAAACTCCAGTCTTCCACAAGATTAGCAGATGTTCCCGATCCCCAGCCAAGCATCTCTCCAGCCCTTGATATACCATTTCTTAATTGTGAGAAAACTCTTTTTAAATCCAGGTAAGGTATCTTCTGTTAAATCATCACAGAGAAAAGGAGAGGGAAGGATGGAGAAAGGGAAGGAGAGAGAGAGAGAGAGAGAATATGAACATTTCTAAAGGAGACCTTTGAGAAACAAGCAAAGCCATTCCAAAAAAATGTGCTGAGGCCTTTCTTCCTAACTCTCAGTCTGTCTGGATTTTGACCAAAGTCATGGATGGCAATGGCCGAGAAGGTGCCGTATGGGTCTCTCCATGGTTTGGGCTGGCCAGCTGATTGTGGCATGTGTGCAGCTCACCACTTCTGAGTGCTGGCCGTGTACCACAGGGACATACCAGGACAGTGCACTAATGGCAGATGCTTGCTAACTTGACACACTGATAAGAGGAAGGTAAACAGTAGTTATTTCCAAAGGAAGCATGTTGTGACCAGATTCTTTTGGCCTAGGATTACCAAAATGATGCTTAAAGTGCCAAAAGAGTATTTTGAATACATTTCTACTTTTCTTATGTTTTCCAAGGATCTACTTTACATACTAATAGAAACCAACCATAAGCCAGGATAAGATATATAAATACAGGCAGGTGAGGCTGCTGAGCTGCTGTAGGACTCTAATTCTATGACTGGGGACACACAGATATCTTGGGACCATATAAATGGCTTCCTTGGTGCCACACTGCAGGGACTCCCATTCTAGAGAAACTTCCAGTGTTCTACAACCTTGTATTCATGGAGGTGTTTGGCTTCAATTCAAATATCCCTTAAGTCATATAAACACTATAATACAGTTCTGATGGGTTATTTGTGCATGAGACTGATTTCCATGAGTAACTTCAAAATTGTTTCCTAAAAGCTTTCATTAACACTAACTCTACTGGTTAGGGATAGTATTGTCCTCCTACCTTAAATATTTGCCATAAATGTGAAGCAAATGGGCAGACTTCCCTGCCTGGTGGCATACTGGCTGGTGGAGTCATTTCAGACCAACCCAGATCTACAGACACATGACAGCGCTGGTTGTCACAGACATGTCCAGTGGGACCTGCAATGCAGGTTCAAGTTCTCTGCAGGAACTCCTCACTCCTTTGCCACTGGCTGTGTCAGTTCCCGGTTACTTTTGATGCTATAATACAAGGCCAGGACCAAACGTCACTCACAGTAGAAGGAGTTTATTTTGGCATATGGTTCCCAAGGGAACTCAAATGGCTCATTCCTTTTGTACCTATTTGTTCAGCATCATCTGAGTACTCAGAGTCAAATAGGTATAGTCAATAAATTAGATGTGAGATTAAAGTGGCAAGAGATACAACACTGGCCAGGGAGCCCTCATCTTGTGACCTGTGTCTTTCTCATCCCCACAAAGGAACAATACAAATGAACTGCCTCTCGTGGCTCTTGAGAGCCAAGTGGCATTTGGGAAAGTACTTAGCAAATGACCAACTGAGGGCAGGCCAGGTTTCGGTAGTTGAAAATCCTGGCCACGATTCAGTTCAGTCTCAGTCCATACGAACATTCCTAGAGGAGGTGGTGATCCACTCTCCTTTATTCTCACCTAAGATGCCCAGGGTATGCAGAACCAGGCACCATTCACCAGACCCGAGCTTGATAACGATTTGGTTGCCTCGGATTCTACTCTTTCCTTCTCCCTTCCTTTTCCTCCATTCTTCTACCTTTTCCTCTCCTTTCCTCTTTTTTCTTTGCTTTGGTCCCCAACTCCTTCTTTCTCCTTTTGCTTACTTCTTCTGCCTGCTGGTCCTCCCTCCCCCCCTCCCTCTCTCTCTCTCCTTCCCTTCCCTCCCTCTCTCCCTCCCTCTCCCTCCCTTTCCTCCCTCTCTCCCTCCCTCCTTCCCTCTCTCCTTCCCTCCCTCCTTCCCTTTTACTGTTGATATTGAACTCCAGGCCTTATGCATGTTAAAATGCATTCTTCTCTTGAGCCATGGCCCTGGTTTGTCACCTCTGACTTCATTTCCCATAAACCATTTCAATCCCGATCTCCTTGATTCTAGACTTTTTTCAGGAAATAAACTTATTTTGAGCCTGTCTCTATCGCCCCTTTCTCTACCCTTTAAGAGGGTGTCTGACTCATAAATTCCCAGCATTTTTACTTAGGAAATGCCCAATTTTTTGGAGTAAGTATTCAGAAAGTGTCGCTTAGAAATCTCTCCTCAAATTTATAAGACGATCTTTTGTGGTCGGGTTCCATGGTTTCTCATTTGGTGGATAGTTCTAATATAAACAATGTACCATTGCCACTCAGTCAAATCATTGGAGTTCAGGTTGTCCAGACTGTTCTTCTAGAATTGGATGGTCTTTCTCGGTGTATTTCAATAGACATAGTTTTATTTAAAATTACTATAGTCTTTGGTCTCAGATTCATGTAATAAAGAGAAAAACAAGAGATTGGGAAAGAATTAACTGTAGCCATTCACTTCCTTTTGACTGGGCTGAATGCAAGGACACAGGAACGTGGTGTGTACAAGAGCTGCCTGGCCTGCTGAAAGCTGAGCCTCTAGGAGAGTCTAGGGTCTTATTCTAAAGGAAATATGAAGGGGTCAAGCAACTCTCAGAAGACTGAGAAGACTAGGGTGTGGGAGCTGATTATCTCCCCAGAGGCTGGGTTAGCATGGAGAATTACCTATGGTTGCAGTCTCCATTCACTAGTGAGGCTATTCCATCCCTCAGTCCTGTGATGCTGCTAGTCCTGCCCAGTCTAACTTCTCAGGGGTTAGGCTAACCATTGATCAATAAACTATTTCATTCATTACTTTTGAGTCTTCTAGACCCTAGTGTCTTAAACTAAGATTTATAACATCATGATCAATCACACAGTGAATCTAAGGTGCTTTTGGCCCCACTCACCTGTGTCGCATGGCTTCACTGCAGCCTGGTTGTGAACTCAATTCTGTGAACTTTGCACCTTGCATGCTGCTATACCTTGCAATTCTAATGAGCATTGCCTCACACACCTCAGCCCAGAGTTGAGAGGATTGTTGTTGGAGAATGCAGGGGTTTCCTGTACGTGTGATGTTTCCTGCTTTCATAGAAACATGGTTTAATTACAGAAATCAAGGATTTTAATATTTTCCTTCTATTACACCTTAGCTTGTAAGTATTAAATTAGTGTATCTTTCATCATGTTGTGTTAAACAAAAGAACATTGCCATCTCTGAAAAATGCAAATTTGTACTTGTCTAAAATCCAATTTTATTCTTGTCTTTAAAAAGTGTATGTATGCCAAAGAATTGTTTAAATGTAAATTCTTCATGCCAGTTGTGGTGGTATGTACTTTTAATCCCAGCACATGGGAGGCAGAGGTAGGCAGATCTCTGTGTTCAAGGCCAGCTTGGTCTATAGAGTGAGTTCTAAGGACAGCCAGGGCTACACAGAGAAACCCTGTCTCAAACAGTACCCCTATAGTCCTTCCTTCCTTCCTTCCTTCCTTTCTTCCTTCCTTTTGACAAGACATTACTATGTACCCTTGGTTGTTCTTGAACTTGATAAGCAGATCAAGCTGGCCTCAAATTTACATAGTTCTTCAGTGCTGGGATTAAAGCTATGTGCCACAAAACCAGCTTAAAATCTATCTATCTATCTATCTATCTATCTATCTATCTATCTATCTATCT
>JADRCH010000055.1:6194933-6207524 GCA_019843965.1 Rhynchomys soricoides | reverse complement strand
TCTATCTATCTATCTATCTATCTATCTATCTATCTATCTATCTATCTCTTCAGGGTTTCATAAAACCTCCTCTCTTTGCTTCTTGCATCTCATGAAGTAAGCAGCTTTCCTCAATTAGATCCCCTGCTGTGAGCTGCTACCTCATCACAAGCCAGAAATAATGGAGCCATGGGACCATGGGAGAGTTTCCATTACCTTGTTGTTGCTATGACAGAATGCCAGGCAGAAATAATTTAGGAGATGTAAGGTTTGTTGGGTTCATGATATTCAGTCCATTATGGCAAGAAAGGCATGGCCAAACAACTTAGATCATAGCTGCAACATGAAGACAGTTCCCACCACACAAGATGAAGAAACACACACATAGGAATCAGGGTCAGATATAACCCTCAAAAGCCTGTCTCTGGGAGGGCTGCTCCTTTTTAAAGGGAATGAGTCGAGGAGTGGATCTGGGGGAGAAGAAAGATTACAGGGGTGGTATCCTCCTGGTAGGATAGGAGGGAGGGGAGACTGTGGTTGAGATGTAATATATGAGGCAAGAATAAAAATAATAGATAGACGAACCAACAAACGAACCAGCCATCTTGGAGTGGAAGTTAGTGGGAGGGGAGAGCCTGTCTGTACTGACTTGCTGTTCCTAGAAACTGACCTCCAACAGTGTCCAGACCTCTCAAAACAGCACGACCAAGGGGAATCAGGCACCCAAGCTGTGGGCAAGCTGGGAACATTTTAAATTCAATCTGTAACAGACTTACAGTTCTAAAATCACGAGCCAAAATAAATAGCTTCTTTTTCTTCAAACAGACATTCTCAGGAATTTGTCACAGTAATGAGGAGCTAAGACATTCTGCTTCTGCTGCCCCTTCTTTATTATTCCTTTACTTTCAGAGAAAACAATATAAACTTAAAGGAGCTACACATTTGATATTGGCTTGGTTCCTTCCTTCCTTCCTTCCTTCCTTCCTTCCTTCCTTCCTTCCTTTCTTTTTTTCTTTCTTTTCTATTTCGGTATTTTCACATTCTGTCTCACTTGAACAAATCTCTCTACCTATCCATTGAACCATCGATCCATCGATCTACCCATCCATCCATCCATCCATCCGTCCATCCATCTGCTCACTACTTGAGCATCATCCATAGTACTTTACTGAGCCTCCACAGATGTTTCCTGCTTCCTCCCTCTTGTCTCTATGCTTATGGTCTTATACACGTGATGCTCACCAGAAATTAGACAGAGGCATAACAGCAGAGGACATTTTCCCTGTCACCTTAGGTTACCTTGGCTTTTGGCCATCGTCCTTTGCTCTAGTTTGCAAAGAAGAAACACTCTTGTTCCAACCCCTTACCTGTGCTTGATGAAGAAATAATCTTTCAGTTGTACTGACAATTAAGTATAGAATATGGAAAATGCCACAGTCCAAAGACATTCTTGCAGGCTCAGGTCAGGGATCAGATCACAGACACAGCATTCCACGACTTCATTCCTTGTAACTTACAGGATTTATGACCAAAAGTTAGACATGCTTTTCTGTATGAATTTTTTACTCTCACTTGAGAACCCATGGGTTGTGGAAATCAGTCAGTCTGATATTTCTGTCATACAATAAATCTAACACAATGTATTTATGCCAAAACTAATAGAATGGGAAACACACAGAATGGGAATACAGAGCACAAAGGACCCTGAGAATTAAATGTGTAAAGATCAGAATTAGTGGTGGAAAAAAATCTCATTACAATGACTTCTAACATTCATAGAAAAAAAATTAAATTAGCCCTCTCTGCTTTTCTTGTAAAATCAAAGAAGTCACTAGATAATATCGATCTGGCCAGGCATGATGGTACATGCCTGTGATTGTAGAAGTGGAGGGATCAAGAGTCAACAGAGTCACCACATGTTTGAGGCTAGCCTGGGCTACATATAGTGAGAATGTGGCTCAAAGTAAAAATAATACATAAACAAATAGAATAAATTATAAGGACAGAAAAGGAACTTTCTGCTGATTTGCCACCACAGCTCTGAAATCCATCTGTAGCAACCTGAAGAGCTCCCTTAATTTTAAAAATATCTCGACTCAAGTTAGACCATAGGATGATCTTCATGCATTAACTGGGATCACAGCTGGTAAACTAACCCCCTAGGTGAGAGTGTCAGGGGGGTTATGATGTATTTGCTATAAAAGAGAGTTTTCCCCTTAGTTTTATGGTTCCAAGAAAATACCTGGGTAAGGAAGAAGACTATACCTGCAGGTCATACCTGCATAGGTCTTAAGTATGGCTCATGTCCTTGTCTAGATTCCCAAGTCCTTTTTCTGCTCTATCTCAGTCTAGGGTCACAATCTATCCTATATATTTGTTAGAGTAGCAGTAAATGTCCATTAAGGAAAACTCCTCCGGTCAAGAGACTAGGATCCCTGATCTGGGTGGAGACTTAACATTCCAGGTAGGTCTTGTCAATTATCTAGCTAAAGGGTCAGCCTAGGTTGTGGGCTCACCTTAAGTCATGCTAAAGAGATAGGTAGAATAATTATTTTCTTTAATGAGATACTATACTTCTTGCTTCCCAGGGTTCCCACTCATAGGGTAGGCCCTCAGAGTCATCATGAGGCTTTGTTGGACTCTCTTAGGCCCAAGTGAGAATACTGAATTTTTCTTCTGTCTCATCAGATGCTAGCCAGAACCTACGTCTTATTTTTCTGATACATTAAGAGGCCCTGTTTTCACCTGTATCATGTTCTTGTAATTAATAGCTTGTGGTGGAGTCAGTGGGCAGAAGTTCTTACTACCTGTAAACTGTGTCCTGGGTGCTTGAGAGAAACAGGGGACACAATGAACCAAAGAGATCCAACCTTCTGTGCCTGTGTGGATGAGGGAAGCAGATAAAGGATAATGAAGGGGCTGGGAAGATGACCCAGTCAGTCATTAAGATGCTCTTCTCAAGGATGGCCCAGTCATTAAGAGCACTTCATGCTCTTCTCGGGGATGTGGGTTGGGTTTCTGGCAGCCATGCTGGGCAGCTCACAACTGTCTGTAACTCAGCTCTGGTCTTCACCTATCCCCCTCTCATAGAATACAACCACCCTCACTTCTCCTCTGAAAAAGACAAAAATAAATCTTAAAATATATACATAAGCCACTAGATGATCTGAAGGAATATGGTACATGGACAGGTAGTTTAAATTTGTAAGTAGCATGGTCTGGTTGATATTTTAGGAAAGCCTTCTGAAGGTGAGAATTTTCCACATGGAGAGTAATGAGAAAGGGGAGAAGGAAGAGAAGCCAAACTGTACAGCCCCCTGGGACCTGCCCACTCAGACCTTACTTCTCATAAGCATGAAGGCAGGCCACCTTTGCCTCCAGCTCCCCTCAGCCTATTTGGTTTTTAAAACTTTCATACCAACATGTCTTAGTTAGAGTTTTACTGTTGTCAGAGAAACCATGACCATAGCAACTCTTATAAAGAAAAACATTTCATTGGGACAGGCTTACAGGTTCAGAGATTTAGTCCATCATCAGCATGGCAAGAAGCAGGCTGACATGATGCTGGAGAAGGAGCTTTGAGTTCTACATAATGATCCATAAGCAGCAGAAGGAGACTGAGCCTAGCTTGAGTTTATGAGACCTCAAAGCCTGACCCCAGTAATCGACTTCCTCCAACAAAGTCACACCTAGTCCAGCAGGGCTGTACTTCCTAATAACACTACTTCCTGTGAGCCAAAGGGGGCCATTTTCTTTTGAACCACTGCACAGGACCAGAAAAGTTCTTTGGTGATACTGAGAGTGTGAACCTGGGCTTTAGATTTCTCTTTGAGTGACAAGTCTACAAGACAAACAGTCCTTCTTCTTGCTAATCCTGGTCCCCAAGAGCAAGTGTGTTAGGAACTCTGTGCACTGTCATGTTAAGAGCCTTAGTAATGACTGAGGGAAGTCCCCTTTTATACTGATTAGTTTGGATTTATGAAATAGGTAGGGAAATGAATACAAAGCAGGGTATGAAAAAATTCTGGAATAGATGTTTAGCCAAGAACTCTGTAGCCATGAGTGGACTTTTTCTAAAATCCAAGGTATGCTTTCATTGAATGACTCTGGCCTTTAGATTCATGCGACTATGATTCATTTCTAAAAACAGTATCTTCCTTCCCCTCCTTCATCCTTTCACTCACGGTGTGATTCTATTTGACATGAAAAACGTCTAAGAATCACTATTGTGGCAGGGATGAAGATAGTTTACAAAGATTCTTCTGCTCACCATTTTGGCTATCAGACTTTTAAGAACAACAGACCCCAAGGACTTGTAATTCCCTCAGAAATCTCATTGGTGGCACAAGGAAAACCATGATGATGAACTTGTCTCCTAGGAAGAGAATTCACAGGATTCTTACCAAATTGACTTGCAGGGACAAAATGTTATAGAGACAACCATGATGGGCCACACCTTGACTAGGATTGTCCTCTATTTGAATCCCCACAAGCTGGACTTAGGGGTGAAGGGGGAGGGTCACTGGACCTCTTTGCTCTTCTCAATGTACCCCTCAACATCATTTGCTTCCTAAGTTGGTCTTTTGAGGCCTAAGACTGAGCCTTGGGTTACTTAGGGTGGTCATGGCTGGATCTGTCATGTCTCATGCTGGGGTCCCAACAGTTTCAGACACAGGAGCCAGGATGGAACCAAGACTAGGTAGTCTGGGTGTTGGGAAGTATTATGTACATGGTCTTCAGCTACCTGGTCAGAAGGATCCCAGACTGTTCCCCAGGTCAGGAGAACCTGGGATTGAAAGAAGCACTGATAAGGAATCACCCCAAATCTGCACCAGGGGACAGAGTAGCTTTTTCATTACAGCCAGGCAGCTGTGACAAATGAAGACATAGCCAAGAGCAGATAATGAAAAATTTTGAATTATTGCCATTGTTTCTCATATTCCTGAAATTCTTGGATTAATATAGCAAACCAAGGCTGAAGATGAAAAGCCAGAGACTTTATCAAATACATTAAGTCTGGCAGACTGTCTGTATGAACTAACTCCAAGTCCCCAAGTCCTGGTTGGGGTTTTCCACAAGAGGTGGCCTGGATTTACCTCGGTTTTTTTTCCTGCTTTGGCCTCATTTCCTGAGGAACAGGGTGACTTTGTTTTGTTTTTTAAAAAATATTTCTTTCTTCTTTGTCTTTTGAGGGGTACCAGGAATTGAACCCAGAGCTTTATGCATGCTAGTCAAGCACCCTGTCACTGAGCTACATGTCTAGCCCTGAGTGTTTCCTTCTCACAGTTTTTGTACTTTTCTGTGGAAGTGTCAAAGACCTCTCTTTTAGTATTGGGTTCAGTTTTATTTGCTTTCTAGAGCAAGGATATGTTCTTTTCTCTGGATCTCAAGAGTACTTTTAGGGTGAGGAGAGATTAAATTGATAAATTCTTGGTTAGCGTAACCCCCAGGAAGTAGATTTTAAGCAATGAACTGTGTGGAAGCTCAATTTGCATAAGAATTAGATAGAACTTTTGCAGGGGGTGAAGCATACACCAGAGCTGAAGAGATGCTTAACCTTTGCATTTGAATAGTTTTTAAAGCTAGCTCGAATTCCAGATCCAATCAGTATGGTTTCCCATTGCTGTATGCACAAGAATTTTTTTTTTTTCACTTGACACCCATTGCCATGTAGCCCCAGTACATGGCAAGTGGATGGAGAAGGATCAAGAGCCTAAGGTCATTCTCTACTACTCAGAGAATTCAAGGCCAGCCTGGGCTACATGATATGTGATCCAGTCTCAAAAATAAAAGGAAACCAACTGGAATTTTTATTTAATAGCTGGGAAATTACTACTTGATTTGTGAACTTCCTTCTGGCTGTGGATTATACTGTTGATACACAGAAACTGTAGTCGATGAGCCCAGTGTTTGGCGTTCTATACCTATCTTTATAGCCACACGTATATTTTCATATAACATACTAAAATATAGTTTGCTTATAATTATCAAATTTCTAATGGTCATAGTTCGAATGCTCCTCCCTCCTTTTTCCTTTGAGACAGGGTCATACTAGGCAGGCCAGACTGGCCTTGAACGTTCTATGTCCTCCTGCCCCAGGCTCCTGAGTGCTAGGGCTAGGCGTCCCTCTCCCATCATACGGAGCTTTCTGATAGTGTTCTGAAAGCTGGCGGGTTTGAGCACCAAGGCATGGCTGCTGCTAACTATTGGTACAGCAGCAGAAGGTACAAAACAACCCAAAATCCTCAGTGGAGTGAAACCCTGCTTAAATGAAAAAACATGGAGCCGAGGTGGGCTGTCAATCATGGCATCCTGAGCTGGTGGAAATGTATTAAGAATCTGCAGATGGAGAGGTCTGAAAACTTGATTGCGAAGGTTTGGTGGGCTCAGAGTTCTTCCACTGCTTACCCATGTTGGCCATCTCTTCTCTGGTTGGTCTTATTTTTCCCTTATTTGCATGCCCACATTCAGCCAATCAGGACCCAGCTGGCCCAGCTAGGTTTCGTTAGCGCCATATAGCTTCAGGCTTTTGAACCTAGGGTGTTTTTGAACTTGATGGAGCAGGAACAAAGAACTACCTTCAGTACTCCCCCAGGATGAGCACCACAGAGACAAGGCCCCCATGTCTGAGGCTGGTAGGGTGTTTTATCACGCTACTCTCCACATGGAGGAGACCCATGCTTACTCTGCCTGTAAGACTCTACTCTTGGCTGGGCAGTGGTGGCGCATGCCTTTAATCCCAGCACTGGGGAGGCAGAGGCAGGGGGATTTCTGAGTTCGAGGCCAGCCTGGTCTACAGAGTGAGTTCCAGGACAGTCAGGGCTGCACAGAGAAACCCTGTCTCGGAAAAAACCAACCAACCAACCAAAAAAAAAAAACCCCCAAAAACCTCTACTCTTGGCTGTAGAAGGAATTCATTCCAGCAGCAGTTCCCAGCCTGAGACGTGGAGACTCACAGTTCAGACTCCCTGCTCTCCAGTCCTGTGAGAATTGATAGCATTCACAGACCTACAGACATGTTCTGCTGGGGGTACCGTTGGCTGGCATCCCAAAGCCCCTCTCAGAGATCTTTTGGGCTATAACGTTCCCCGGAACTATAACCTTTCTCTGACCCCCAATGGCTCTCTGTGAGCATCATATTATTGAGAGTTTAAAGCTGTTTAAATGTCACATGGCAATCTGGTTTAATTTGTTTTATCCTTACAAGGTTGTTAGTCTCAAATTAGTAATAAAGTACCACTGCTCTGCACACTTCCTTGTACCCCTACTACATTCTCAGAGGGAGCAAGACAAGAACCTGCCTGGATACAGGAGATGGTCCTTTACTGGATACCTCATTAGGGCTCTAGGCATGAGTCATCATGCTATTAGTTCATAGTCTGCCATTGCAGAAAGAATGTGTGTTTGCCAGGTGGTGGTAACACGTGCCTTTAATCCCAACACGTAGGAGGTAGAGGCAGGCAGATCTCTGAGTTCAAGACCAACCTCGTCTACAGACCTAGTTCCAGGACAGCCAGGGCTACACAAAGATATCCTGTCTTGAAAACCAACCAACCAAAGCAACAACAACAAACGAACAAATAGAGAATGTGCAGCTAAGTCTTAGAAAAATAAAGGCTACAGCAGATTTGTCCTAGACTCTACCGAGTCCAGTAGAGAAAAATGAGACAGTAGCATTCCTAGTTTAATGACATTTGTTTTTGTTTTGTTTTGTTTGGCATCTAACATTGTGCTTACAGAATCAGTTAATTCAACATCCACGGGAGGCTTCAAGGTCTTAAGTACAGAAACAATTTCTGCATTAATTTCCCCAAAGAGACTGACTAGTAAGTGTTGTGGAGTGCATATTAAAAATCATACATAAACAGTCTCACTTTCATAATTCCCTCATGTAGTTATAAACCTAAAGATCCTTTGTTCCCAGTGCTCCAATATTAGACTCGCAAAATAAACCAACCATCTCATAAACGCCAAATAACATTGTAATACAAAACTGACAACCTACTTTTCCTACCTCCCCCCCCCTTTAAAGGTAGGTGTAGGCATCAGCATAAGGAATCGACTCTGAGCCTCTGTCTTCATGGTCACCGTTTCTCTTAGCCTAGGATGGAGAAGGCACATCCGTTCTTAATGTTTGTTTGACCACCTGATTGTTATGGGTTCTCTTGTGTGTTCCAGATCTTGTTTATAAATTCTTTATAAGAACTTAGTTGTGCATCTGGGTGTTTGGCTGTATGCCATACACTTCTCATGAACAAGACAACAGCTAAATAAACCCTGCAGGGATCTAACTTCTTCAGACATGTATGCATCTATGCACAGACCATCTCACCCATGTACTTACTCTGACATCTAGACTGTGAGCTCACACAACACAGATAAACATTTGGAGGAAGGGTGTGGGACACTTTGGTCAAGTTCCAGGAAAAGCAGTTAGCTTTCTTACCTGGAGGATAAGGTTATGGGGCTTGCCCCAGCTTTCTGGAGGCTTCCTGCTTTACTGAAGTTAGCTTCCCTCCCTGTTCCTGCCTCCTAGCCACGCAGGTATTGGCTGCTCAGGGAAGCTGGTCCTTCTCTTGTGACTATCAGTGGACAGAGATGCCTGTGAGTCTCAAGGCTATAAACAGACTGAGCTACTCTGTGGCTTTAGGGAAAGACTCGTTGACATTCTCTGAAGATTTCACTGCTTTCCTGGCGGGTCAGGTATTTTGAAAGGCAGGTCCAGACCTGTCTGAATGCTTTCCTTGCTGTGTATGAGCACAGCAGCAGCCATAAAATGCTGTCATTTCCCCCTTTGGCATAGAAGTAGTTTCTCCCACTTCTCGATCACCAAGCCAAGGTTTTTCCCCCTGGAGGGGGTGTGGAGGAGGGCTACATGAAAAAGCCAGAGCCTGCTCACTTCTTTAGGGTCAAGAGGAGGCAGAGTAGGCAAAAGCAATGAGGACCTGGGTCAGTTCCCTGTGGTTATACATGATAGGAGTTGGTAGAAGTGGTGGGGGACCTGAGCTTTAGTTCCCAGGGCAAGAAACATTTATTCACTACTCACCGGCTGGACCAAGCCCTTGGCAGACTCTCGTCCCTAGTTCAATTTCCTCTGAGAACAGAGTTCTTTAAAAAGGAAAGAAAAGGAATAAAATACTGCTTCGTTGTTCTGCAAGACAGCAAATCAACAGCAAAAATAAACCGTGCCTAATTTTTTATTTTTATGTCACATAGGAAAGAGTGCTTTGACACATTGATATGAGCTTCTCATCTCAGGGTTAAAATGTGTGCTGGGTGTGCGTAGTGCAGGGACACACCTTACATATGAAGTAGTGCATAATTGGAGGCCGGAGGGCAACTGTCAAGAGTTGGTTGGTTCTTCCTTCATACTTTGAGGCAGGGTCTCTCCTATTTCTGTTGCGGCACTGCGTAGTAGTCCAGCCTCACTGGCTCCTGAGCTTTCAGACAATTCTCCACCTATTTCACTTTAAGAAGGCTGGAGTCACAGGGAAGTCTTACCACATCCAGCTTTTTACGTGTGTTCTGGAGATCAAGCTTAGGGTGTTGGACTTAAATGACTAATGCTTTCAATAGCTGAGCCATCTCCCCAGTCTCTGAATTCTTACACTAGGGTTAAAAGTGTGTGTGTATGTTTGTAAAATATCCGTGCTTTCACCTTACAGTTAAAATGCATATATCTGTCTATAAATATACGAAATACATATACAAATTTGTAATATATGATATATATATATATATATATATATATATATATATATATATATAATTTAGTATAAATACATACATGTTGGAAAGACAGCTATGAACTGCTTTCTTCATGGTCAGCAAAGTCCAGGCCTGACTTCTTCAGCCAGCTGCCTGTACAAATGCAAATGGGGAACAACTTTTCATAATGCTGTATAAAAGGCAAGCTCAGCTAGGCATTGATCACCAAATGGGCTTGCAAATGACTGTGCCTGCTGGCATAAATCAGTGCCACCCAGAAAACAGAGGCTCCAGACCAGAGTGTGGCTGTTGCTTTTCTTGAATTTTTTCTTAATATATATCTGTTATATATATTTTTTGAAAAAAATGATTCTAACTGTCAACTGGGATTATTAGACTGCATAATGATATTTTTTATGTCCAAAGATATGAATAAAATTACTTTCTCACCATGTACATTATAGTTATACATGTTTTCTGAGAGTAAATTAACATAGAAATAAATCTATAATGTCAAGAATATGCATTAACCTGTTTGGGCCTTATAAATATGTAAAAATAGTACCTAGCTTTTTGCTTCTCCCTGGTAGGATAATATCTTATACTAATCCAGAACTGGACGTTTGTATATTAGAATACCCAATTATATGTACTCAGTCCAATTTAACAATTATTATTTTAAATGTTGTGTACCTTGCGCTCTTGGGGACATGACAAATGTCTCTAATGAGGTCTTTTCCTTTCTCATTCTGATAATCTTGCCATAGGATTGACGAATCTACTGTTGTCTTCACTGTGGTTTCACTTCTATCTCTCCGCAAACTGTCTTTGTGGAGTGTCCTTTCTAAAGAAACCCACCCTTGCTTTCTGCATACTTCCCATCTTTTACTGAATCAGGACATCCTCACTGTCACTGGCCCCCAAGGACCCAGACCTCTGACCACAGAAACCATCATGGTGACTTTCATTTCATATCCTCACACATCTCAGAATGTTCTAGAGAATTCTTCATCTGCTCCTGTGTCATTCATCCACCCTCCCTCCTCCTCCTTTTGATGGCCTTTCTGGAGCTCTTTGCATACTATGCAGCTACTATTTCTGTTCATATCCTTCACTAGCTCCAGAGCCCTTGTCTGACAGGGTTAGTATCATCTGGTTTACCCATTTTTGTACCACCACCACAAAGCACAGTAGGACAGACTTCTGATAGAGGCTTCTAAAATGCAGTGTCTTCACCACTTAAAAATGGCTTCCAAATAACAATGGAATAAAAATGGCTGCCAAAGAGAATTAATTAGGGGGAAGGGAGAATTTGCTTTGGCTCATGGTTTTGGAGGCTGCAGCTCAAGATGAGTCACCCAAACTTTTGGGTCCATCGTGGTGGGAGCACATGGTGGCCAAACTATTTATTTACATCATTAGGCAGGAAGCAGATCAGAGATGGAAAGGTAACAGACTCCCATTACTGTCACCTATCTCTAGGACCCAGCCGGAAGGTTCTTTAATATGTGGCCCATAGTCATACCAGAGTACTGAGGATGAGACGGTTCTCATACAGCCTACATTGTCAAAGTCAGTTCTGTCTCCCTTAGCTAAGATCCATCATCTCTTTCTCTTCCTTCCTTCTTTCTATTCCACTGACTGCTTTACATGAAGGGAAGCATAAGTCACACAGCAAAACCTCCTTTACTGGCTTAATGCTTGGGCACAGCTCTTATCATCCTTTGAGTAAACTTCAGGTCTTCCTTTGGTCTGCTGGGCTGGGCTTGGTCGTGTCCTGTGATCTTCCTCCGTTGCATGTGTTGGTATCTCAGTTTCTGCTCACTGTGCTCAAACGTAGAGATTTCTCCTTTGGTTTCTAGAATGAGCCAGACTCTTCTGTCTAGGGCCTGTGTATCCATAGTCGCATCCCTGTTCCTCAGTTTGGGCTCCCCATCTTTCAGATGTCAGCAGAAATACCACCGTCGACGGCAGCTTTCTAACCTGCACCCTACCTTTCTTTATAGACTCTGTCCTGTTTTATCCTACAAAAGCAGACCCACAATTCCTTCCCTCCCTTCATCCCTCCATCTTTCCCTCCCTCCTTCCCTCCCTCCCTTCCTGCCTCTCTCTTTGTCTTCCACAGGGAACCAGATTTTCAAAAGAGCCTACCTGGGGTGTTCCCATTGAAACCACAATACAAGGTAAGTGTTTTGCCACCAGCTCCACCCCTGGTCCTGGCCTCTCTGCTAGATAAAATGCAGACAACACTAGCTAAGGCCATCATCCTTAAGTCCTGAAGGATTTTCACCCACTATTTATACTGTGTGGCGGAAGCGGGCTTCTTTCGGCTCTGTTAAATGCAAGAGTATTTGTGATTCCTACTTGAAGCCTCTATCAAAAGGCTGTAATTTGAACTCTTGAGTAGAAATGTCAACAGTCTCAAACAATATCAATTTTTTTTCTTATATTGAAAATATTATTTCATGTAATATATTCTGATTATAGCTTTCCTTTTCTCTACTCCTCCCCACCTCCCCTCCTTCCAGACCTTTCTGTCTCTTGTTAGAAGCAAACAGGCTTCTAAGGGATAATAATAAGATAGAACAAGAGAAAACAAACTCATTGAAATAGGACAGAACCAAACGGGAGGGAAAGAACCCAAGGAAAGGCACAAGAAACAGAGAAAGAAGTAGAGACTCCCTTGTTTGCTCACTCAGGAATCTCATAAAGAGCACAAACTGGAAGCCATAATGTATATAACATAGAGGACCCAAAGGGTGGAGAGAGAGAGAGAGAGAGAGAGAGAGAGAGAGAGAGAGAGGAAAAAGAAGAGGGAGGAAGGAAGGAAGGAAGGAAGGAAGGAAGGAAGGAAGGAAAGAAGAAGAAGAAGAAGAAGAAGAAGAAGAAGAAGAAGAAGAAGAA
>JADRCH010000055.1:6134144-6185393 GCA_019843965.1 Rhynchomys soricoides | reverse complement strand
CCTCTCCTCTCCTCTCCTCTCCTCTCCTCTCCTCTCCTCTCCTCTCCCCTCCCCTCCCCTCCCCTCCCCCCTCCCTTCCCCTCCCTTCCCTCCCCTCCCCTCCCATCTCTTCCCTCCCCTCCCATCTCTTCCCTCCCTTCCCTTCCCCTTCTTCCCCTTTCCCTTCTCTTCCCTTCTCTCTTCTTCTTCTTCTTCTTCTTCTTTTTTCTTTGTGTAGCTTTGGCTATCCTGGAACTAGCTCTGTAGATCAGATTGGCCTCAAACTCCGGAGATCTCCCTGCCTCTTGGGTGCTGGGATTAAAGGTGTGTGCCACCACCACCAGGCCCTCTCAGCCATTCTTAAACTCTAACCCACAGGCTCTTTCTTCAGCTTTCCCAATAATCTACCATCTTGATACTTAGAATAAATGCTTTCTGCTAAACCGGGCATAGTGAATCTTGTTCTTTGCAACTTAAACCTGACAAGTAGGATTACATCTACTGTTTGAATATCATAATTAAGTAGAAATGTTCTCAGGTCTTAGAAGAAAAATGATAACAGAGATCATAATATCCTACAGGTCAGTTTATTATTTTTCAGTTTATTTATTGTTTTATTTTGAGTCAGGGTTTATAATGGATATATTTTAAAGATGTAGAAAAGAAATCAAGAGCTGAGAAACTTGGCAATGACAACAGCCTCTCTTTTGGGCTCAGCAGATCTGCTTTTGTGGAGGACAAAAAGGCCACTTTTAAAGGGACTGTGTGAAAAGTTTGCCCTTTGGCAACAAGTGTCAGCTCAGAGAGCATTATTTCTGGTTTGAGGTGGTCATTGAAGAAGTCAAGAACATAGACCAGCAAGTGAAGGGTATAGCTGGGCAAGCATTCCTAATAGTGGGATATTAACAACCAGAGAAGAAAGCAGCCCTCACAGGAACCCTGGTGAAGCACTGTACGATAAAGGGTTGTCGGCTGCTGATCAATTTGAAAACTACATTCTTGGGTAATGATTTTTTTCCCTAAGTCTTCGGTTGTATATTGAGCCAAGAGATGGTTGTGCGTAATTAGTAAGAGCCAATAAACAGTCTCATGATAGAAATACTTTCAGTTGCTGTCCATCTGTCAAATAAAACTTGGCTGGGTAGGGATTTTTTTTTCAGTGCTTAAAGTTCTGTTAAAATTTTTCTACTGTAGTCTGGTATTTAGAGGTCCAGGAACAATATCTGAAGACAGTCTAATTTTTATTACACAGCAGATGATATTTCTGCTTTTACTTATTCATTTAGGGAATGTAATTGAAAAAAACACCAAACAAAATTGGCCCACCCAGCTGGAAGGAGCTGCATAGGAATACATTGCATCTTGGAAGGTATAGTCTTTGCAAGTTACAGTGCATTCTGTGAAATGGAATTTCTTATGTACTTCATGGGCTCTGAATGGACCACTTGAGTGTCAAATAAGATTCTACCTCTGATGTTTGCCTTTTTACAAGAACATAAAAACAACAACAGTAACAGTAACAACAAAATGCCCACTGAGGAATGTGGCAGATATCAGATAATCAAGTTGTCAAGAACAGTGTATTGATCCCTTAGGGAGACACAAAAGTTAGTGGCATTAGGCTGGCTGACACAAGAGGATTGCTATAAATCTGAGGCCAGTCTGGACTGCACAGTGAGGCCCTGTCTTAAATTCAAAGTAAGATGGAGTCTTTTTTTTTAAAAAGGGCTAATTACATGGCTCAGTGGGTGAAGTAGTCCCATAATCGTAAGGACCTGTTTGAATGTGCAGCACCCATAGGAAAAACTAGGGTTGGGGCTGAAGAGATGTCTCAGTGCTTTTAAAAGCACTGGATGCTCTTCCAGAGAACCTAGTTCAGTTCCCAGCATCCTTACTGTGACATACAACCATCCTTTACTTGACTTTATGGGGCCCCAACACTCTCTTCTGACCTTGGAGGACAGCAGGCATGCACATGGTTTACATGCATGCATGAAGGAAAACATTTATACACATAAATAATTTCATCTAAAAAAAAAAAAGTAAAGTATGGTATGGTAGTAGGGTACTTGTAATCCCAGCACTGGAGTGGTGGGACCAGTGGATCCCCTAAACTTGTTGATTGGCTAGCTGAGTTGATTTGTCCAGCTATAGGTAAAAACATAAGATGATGAATCAGAGAGCAAGATAGACTTTGTCCTGTGGAATGGCACCAGTGTTGTTGACCTCTGGTTTCTACATGCATAACACGAGTACACACATGAGCACAAACACACAAGAAAACAGAGAGAGAGAGAGAGAGAGAGAGAGAGAGAGAGAGAGAGAGGGGAAAAGGGAAGGAGAGGGAGGGGAGGGAGAGGTAGGGAAGGGAGAGGGAAACTGGGCCTGATACAGGTTTTTGAAACCTCAAAGCCCACCCCTCCAGTGGTACATCCTCTCCAACAAGGCCATACCTCCCAATCCTTCCCAAACAGTTCCACTAACTGGAGACCAAACCTTCAAACATATGAACCTATGGGAGACATTCTCATTCAAACTGCCACAGTTGTCTACTAGTCTTTGTTTACAGTGTTTTTGGCTGTTATGAGCTGTGCCCAATCCTCTCATTCCAGTTCATATGCTGAGGTTCAGGCTCCTCATCCCTCAGTTTGTGGCTGTATTTGGAGACAGGGCCTTTAGGAGATAGTGGAAGTTGCCTAAACAAACAAATAGAAATTAACATTGTGTAGGAAATCAAGTGAACTTAGTTGCTGCTAGAAAACAAAGCTAGGAATGTGCTCAGCAATAGACACCTTATCTAGCATAACCCATGTCAGGCAGAGCAAAAGAAAGACAAAGGAAAGAAAAAGAAAACAATGGACAGGATTAGGATAATCCACTAAGTCCAATTTGTGCGACCATATGCCTACTAGTGTGGGACTATCAACTGAGGCATGTTTGACCCACCACTGCCAACCCATCTAAATACAATGATGACTGACACAGGCCTACATAGTGGCTTGGATGTTATGGGGATATGCAATCACTTTCTGATTGAATTTAAAGCCTACTTCACAGGAGGAAATATGCTAGGCACTGTAAATCTGGCCAAGAGCTCAGCTGGGGAGTCTACAGGGCTCAGGGATAGTCCAACTATTAATATTTTGCTAAATGGACTCAGTATCTGTCTTAGGGTTTACTGCTATTAGCAGATACCATGACCAATACAACTCTTATAAGGACAACATTTAATTGGGACTAGCTTACAGGTTCAGAGGTTCAGTCCATTATCATCAAGGTAGAAACATGGCAGCATCCAGGCAGGCATGGTGCAGGAGGATCTGAGAGTTCTACATCTTCATCTGAAGGCTGCTAGCAGAATACTGGCTTCCAGGCAGCTAGGATGAAGGTCTTATAGTCCATACCCACAGTGACACACCTAATCCAACAAGGCCACACCTACTCCAACAAGGTCACTCCTTCTAATAGTGTCGTTAGCATATACCAACCATCATAATATCAAACTTTTTTCCAAATTTAGATGTCTATACTTATAAATTATTGCAGTTATAAGACTCCCCAGAGAAATTTCTTTATACAATAAATGGTGGTTAATGGAGAAACTCACAACTGGTCACAATGCAAAGGAGTGTTCATTCATAAATGAGACACCATAGTATCTGTAGAATGTTCACCCGTGTATGGGAGCTCGCATCATGCCCTCTTCCTTCAGGATCAGGTACTGTTTGGAGAAGAGGGGATAGAGTCAGTGGTTGGAAAGGACCTTGAGGAAACAGTATCTTCTGGGCACAGCAGGATCACTGTTCTCAAAATGAACTCGCAACAGATATGGTTGTCTCCCTGGGGCAACACAAGATCAAGTTAATCAATATCCTAGCAAGGATGGAGACAGGCCTCACAAGTCTCTGCCCATAGCTGAAGAGATACTGATGGCTGATGACTATTGGAAAAAGGAGAGTCTATTTTCTTTGAGTCTGAATTTTTAAAATATTTCTAGTCATTTGAATTTTCTCTCCCTCGAATTATCTCCTCACATACTTTTATTCTTATGGGATTAGTTCTCTTTTCTAATTGTTTTGTACATTTAAAAATTATGTTCTTGTTAGTATACATTAATTATGCATAATAATATGAATCACTTGCTATATTTTATATATTCCTGTCATAGTCACCTCCATGTTATCTTCTCTTGTCCACTCTTAGGCTTACCTACCCCCACCTTCTTTTCAGTGATTCTACTTTCATGCATTTACTTATTGATTTTCATTAGAATCATTCACAGATAGAAGTGTTAGCAGGATCATGGGTGCCATAGAGAGGTGTCACAGATGTCTCATTAATGTCTGAACCTTCAACAGTCATTTGTACTCTGTGCTTTAAACAGGTATGAGTCTCTACAGCTATCACAGCCCAATGCAAAAAAGAAGCTTCTCTGACCTTCTGAAGGTGACGGCAATGCTATTCTCTAGGCATATCTATAGACCATAGTTTGGCAATCACATGTCCATTTGCCAAACTACAGCAGTAGCTTCTCTTGTAGGTCTATGATCTACCTGGTCATGAGGTTTTGATCAGATTTATAATACCATGGGGGTCCATCTTGCCTGCATGGTCAGTATGATTGTGCACAGGGTGCACTGCCAGATAAGACTGTAGGTGATAATTCTCCCTAGCAGCAGACACAGCACCTTACTATGAGGGGGCAGCCATCAGGAAGGAAATCTCTGGTCTGGTTCCAGGTGCATTTCCTTATATCTTAAGATTAAGACATTTGGCATCTTCAGAATCAATTAGTTATGTTGGGGTAGCAATAGCCTATATTGTTTGGGGAACATCAAGGGACTGCCATAGCCAACGATTCAAGAGAAGGCGAGCCTACTCTGAAAGAGCAGAATTTCTCACTGCCAAGGAATTTGTGTTTAATAACCTTGAGCTTCTGCCAAACAGCTCCCCCAACTACAAAGGGTACCTACATTCAAACTCATTTTTAAAAAGAATTTTTGTCTTCAGATTAGCTGGCCTTATAGTTTTCTCATACATTACTAATTTAGGGGATCCTTAGACCTTCATTTCTCATATCTTTCCTTGCTTAAACTTCTCCACCTTGTAGTTTACAAATCTTCGAGAGGAGCCCTGAAAGTATAATCTTTCAACTTTGTATTTAATATGACTAGATTGTGTTATTTACATTCTATCTCAGTTGTCAATCTTTAAAAGTATCATTTTATTTTCTTTTATGTGTCTGCAAGTGTATGCATGTGTATGCGCGTGGGTACCCTCAGGACAGAAGGCACCATGGGATTCTCTGAAGCTAGAGTTACAGGTGGTTGTGAGCCACCCAGTGTGAGTACTGGGAACCCAACTCAGGTCCCTTGGAAGAGCAGCAACATTGTTACCTGCCAAGACATTGTCCTCAGACCCTGCTTGCAGCCTTTCAATCTGTCTCTTGTTACACACAACTTTTGCTTTCCTGCTACTATTTAAGCAGGCTTTCTAGGAGAGTATTAGACATTAGAACACACTGGTTCCTATCTTGGTTGTCTGAAGACCTAGGTTCTTAGGTTCCCCCTGAATAACAAGCATGACAACATAATTTATCCATGAGAATGGTATTTGTAATATAGTATAATATATCCTTAACATTAGCTGTTGAAGTTTTGTCAACTTTATTGTGTTGATAATTACACTCTCTGTCTATGAAATGCGTTAGGTTTCATTTTTCTAAAGTATCATTTATTTATGCTTTAATGATTTTTATGCATGTACACAATTTATCTTGACTCTATTCACCTTAATTCTTCCTCCCCTCTCCCCACCCAGCTGAAAAAAACCCACTGCACTGATTTTGATTAGCACTGCCTGCTGGAATGTTGAGTGATCTTGTTGGCTTGATCTTGTATAACTCTTGTGCAGGCAACTATAGTTAACGAGTACAACAGTTGTGACATGTCCAGCAGATGACATTTCATGAATCCCATAATACTCTGCTGTTGTTTTTTGTTGTTGTTTGCTCTTGTCTTCTCTTCTCGTCTCTTTTCTTTTCTTCCTGACCTGGGGCATGTTTGTAGGGTTTCGCTTACCCAACTCAAGGCTTTGTTTTCTAATAGTGACCAAGTTTTATGCCACACCAATTTTTGTTTGGTTAGTTTACTGGGTGTGTAAAAAGTGAATTTAAGTACAAATATACTGTACCCTGATATTTCAGAGATTCATAATGAATGAATATATATGAATAAATCATATTTATTATTCATACTAGATTTAGTATATATTGAGTATACTTTTTTCATTTTTAAAAAACTTACAAAGAGATATCTGATTTGCAGAGTCTCCCTTCTTCATAGATCCGTAAGTTCCCTTCCAGAGCAATAACAATAATTACTATTGATGAAGCTACAAGTACATATCTTTATCATCCAAAGATTTCAGTTTACATTAGGAATCACTCCTGATTTTTTTTTTCATTTTGTTAAGTATACGCAAGTAAATAGTAATGTGCTCACTCTTAGTGTGTGATTTTTCTTGAGGAAATATAACCACCCATTCACCCTAGATGGAGCACAGAGACACGCCAAAGAAATGATCTCACACAAATCTAGCTTGATGAACCAACAGGCTTTTTGTAGTTACTTTAAGGGGCATCCGTTACTCAAAGACTAGCAAAAGGTCCATCCCTGCGTGGATGATGACTTAGGAAAGCTCCAAGGAGCTTCAGGTACAATTTGCAGGCAGTTCCACTTTGGGAGAGTCTCCTCTCTGAAAATTGTTTACTGTTTATATAACTTTGGCCTCATAAATTGGCAACTGTCAGAGCTTCCCAAGTCTTATGTTCTTCCCTCCAGGAGAAAATGTTTCAATTAAAAATTTGTGTAAGTGCACCATGTGTGTGTGCACGTACATGTGCGTTTGTGTGCACCGCAGTTGTTTCTCTCCTTTCACCTTTAATTGAATTCCAGCCATCAAACTCCAGTCTCCAGGCTGGCACCCTTACTTATTCATCTATCTTGTCAGCCCCTGTAGTATCTGAATCAGATGGAACATGCATACAGCCACTATGGAGCTATCAGCAGAGCTATTTCACTAAAAGTCCTCTTTGACCTTCTACTCCTCCTTCCCTGGCTACCACTGATCTCTCTGCTGTCCCTGTCCCGAGCTCTGCCTTCCACTGATCTCTCTGCCCTCCTTCTCCTAAGCTCAGGCTACCACTTACCTCTTAACTTTTCTCAGTTTTCCCATCACGTTGGAATAAGATGTTGTGTAAGACACTTAGGTTGGCTCCTCTCACTAAGTAATCTGCATTTTAGTCTCCTCTATGAGTTTTCATGGCTTGATAGCATCTCATGAAGCCTAGGCTAGTCTCATACTAGGTAGCCGAAGATGACCTTGAAATTCTATGATCTTCCTGCCTTTACCTTTTACTAGCTAAGATTACAGACACTATTATGCCTGGATTATGTGGTTCTGGTGATCAGATCCAGGACTTTCTGTGTGCTAGGGAAGCACTCTACCAGGTGAACGACATCCTGAGCTAGCCCTTGTTAATAATCTCTTTTAGCATTTGATAAATGTTCCATTTACAATGTGCCATGGATTTTTATTTATTTGCCCACCAAAAGATGTCTTGATTGCTCCCACATCTTGGTAACTACGAAAATCCATATAGCTGTGTATGGTGGTGTGTGTGTATAAATCTTAAGGTGTAGCCTGTGCAACAGAGTGAGTTCCGGGTCAATCTGGGCCACACAGTGAGGCTTTTATCTTAGAAAGCCTCCCTTCTCCCAGACCCCTCCTGCTTTCCACAAATAAAACCAGAAAAGGAAAAGAAAAACAAGCCTGCAAACAAAACCAAGTAAAGCTATTGTAAACTGATATATTGGTTTCTTCTTCTTTAATATTTAAGTTCTCTTATGGACCACGTTTTCAATCAATTTACCCCATCTGCCATTGTTCCATCAGCTTTACTCTGACGGAACAGAAGTCCTTTGCTGTCTTAAAGACAAGATTATGTGGTTCTGGTGATCAGAGCCAGGGCTTTCTGTGTGCTAGGCTTAACGAACACTTGATAAGATTACTAAAAGACAAATTGTGTTATTTATTGAAACAACCCAAGGTAACATTTCAGTTCATTCACTGTTTATAACATAAACTTTGTTTTGAAACCTTTGCTATTTTAAAAACAATATTCCTTATTAATTCCAATTAATTCCTTATTAATTTGTTTTACTTCACTTAAAAATGCAAAGTGTCCCCAGATTCAGTTTGTATTTGGAAACCCTCCACTAAGATTTTCCTGGGCACTGGGGCATGCAGAAAGCCTTCTTCTTGATGTAGACTGTAATCTCTGTGTTTGTATGTAGATTTGTGGGAAAAATTATAGTTTAAAATAATTTCCTAAATATCGTTCAAAGGTAGATATTGGTATCCTATCTCAAAGCATAAATTGTTAAAGCCTTATAGATCTCTTGGCTTGGGCTAAGTTTATTTACTAAAATGTAAAAAGGACAGAGATTTACTTTAGGCATGTAGTCTACATGCTCTGGATGCATACTTTGTTGAATGTGGGGATGAGGATAACTAGAAGTGTTTCAAGAGCATTCATGAAAGAGGGGTGGGGAGAGAGGGGTGGGAAGAGCGGGGCAGGAGACAGGGACTGGGAAAGAGGGACGGGAGAGGAGGGCAGGAAGAGCGGAGAAAGTATGAGCAGAACAGCCTGGGTTTATACACAAGGCAGGTCTGAAGTATTCTGGGAAATGGTAGTTGGCCATTCTTAGTAATCCCAGTTGAGAGATTTCCTCTATAATAAAACTCTTGCTCACCAACTGCAGAAACATTAGAAGCATTTCAATTTTATCGCGTGTAAAACCATTAAAGAGGGACTGTTCTCCTGCAATGGATGCAGTTCACAGACGGCACTGCTCGCTGGAGCACAGATACCTTCTTGCCCAGGATGGACCCGGGACAGGCTGAGTAGAAATCCACCAGCTTCACTTCGGAAACAGAGGTCCCTTTAGGACCTAGAACCCATCACGCCTGGTAAGAATCCCTCTCCACCGGAAGTGGCGATGATGCAGCGCAGGGGAAGCATGGGATTAAGCATCCCGTCCGCATGTTTGTTAGTGATGTTCACTAACAGGCACATTAAGGTAGATGCTGTTACCTCAAGAAAAGCTGTCTTCTGGGGATCCTTATCATAATTTTATTTTAAATTCGAACAGCTGTTGTTTAACTACCACAGACCACAATTTATCTACCGCTCGCGGCCATAAAGTTAGCTTTAATGCACTCTATTTCTTCTCTTCCCTCTGTATTTGATTTAATTTCCATGCGTCTGATACTCACATGCTATATACCATTTGCATATTTCAATATGTGCTTTTGTAGATCCCAGAAGTACTCAGGTACTCAAAGTGGAAGAGTAAATGGAAACGGAAGCTTCGGCGACAAACTGCAAACAGAAGGAAGAGCTTGGGCTTTGCTTTGCTTTCCTGTAGAATATTCTGAACAAAAAGAACATATTCTGAACAATAAGCTATTTCAGAACAAAAAGCAATCTCCCTAGGGTTGTATGCCTATGTGGCTTTTTTTTGTTTTTTTTTTGTTTTGTTTTGTTTTTTGTTTTTTGGGGGGTTTTTTTTTTTGGATAATTTACTTCTCTGAACTGAGCCCTGGGGTTTCTCAGGCAGGAACTGAGAGAGACCTTTAGCTTTGTTTAAGATGTCAATGAATGTGGCCACGTCCGTAATCTGCTTTTCTTTTTTTCTAAAATTCATATACATCGCTCTTTCATTTGTGGGATTTTTAAAAAATGAGGTTTTAGTTTGCAAACAGAAGAAAACTCTGGAAAGAGTAGTAAGAAAAAACAAACAAAAAAACCAAACCCACACTTGGGTAAACGTTGCCAAAGGTCCCTCTCGGGTGGACTGTCATGTCCCATTTATCCATGGCACTTTGTCAGACAGGCTATGAACTACCCCAGAACTTGAGCAGTCACTGGATGGAAAATCAATTTTGGTCAGGGTTAGATGGACCCAGGATTTGTACTTCAGTCTTAACTACACCATCGAAAAATTTCCAAGCAGAGGTCAGGGGAGTACCAAGACTTTCCCTTTGCTTAGCTCTGTGGCTTGATGGCACAGATCTCTGACAAAGATGGAGAATCCCAGTTTTCACCTCCTTTACATTTTCTGAGGTGCTTAACTCTTGGCTTTCAAAGTTATTTGGTGACCTTTAGACCTTGGCGATCCTAATATTCTTACTTGAAGTCCAGTTCAGGAAAAGAGTGGGGTGTGATCTTTATGGCAGCTGAGCGCAGCAGATACAACTGTCAAAAAGACAACTAAATCTACAACCATTAGCTAAAATCACCGCCACACAGAAGCCCTGTGGGTCGAACTGCAGAGGCCCGTGAGCTTGATTTCTGAATCAGTACAGCTGATGGGGGCAGTCTAAAGAGGGTCTGAGAAAGGTTGAGAGAAGTACAGGGCTTCCCTAGGTCTATCTGATATTGCAAATGAAAACATCTTTTTATATGGAGGAGACTTGTACCTTAGGAGGCTGACTGCTCATTCTTTTAGTTGACCCCAGCATTAGAAATGATTGAAAGGGGAATTTGTTATTTTTCAGGAAGTCTGTTGATCTAGGTTTCATGGGACTCTTTGACTGTGGGAATATGAACCAATTTCCCAACTGAGGAGGACTCTTCAGTCAGGATACCAACCCTTCCATTGGGCAGTTTAAGAGTGTGCCAACTGCTGAATAAAGAAACATCATTATACCTTCCGGTGAGAGTCGTTTCAGCCTGTCTGGGAAGCAAGACAATCTCCCTGACCTTCCTTTTCTCCTGAACAGCCCTAAAGTGATTGACTCAGAAAGTTAGGTAACCACAGAGAAGGACTGGGGTGGAGATCGTGGATGGGGCCGCCATTCATGGATATGGGCTGCATCTTGGGAAACCAATTGATTTGGCAATGATGACATCTCTCTTCCAGGAGGGTTGTAAGCAGGTAAGGGGGATTCTGGTCTTATTTAATCTATTTTTGAATGTAGCATAAGAGCTATCCCATGGGCCCTTGGGGAAGATGCTCATTATAGAATGAAAGAACTCACCCTTGAACTACTCACAGTGGTTTGACTGACTGAGGATGATACTTTGATGCTTAACTAAGAGGAATCATCTCTAAATTTATTTTGGTCCACTGATAATTAAGGCTACTTAAAAATGGAAAACAATGCTTTTCTAGTTCTTCAATAAGGTAGAGAACTCAGTATTTTTAGCAGGAGGAAAGACATTTATATAGAATAAAAACGGCTTGTATTCTTTTTTGTTTTGTATACAAAGTCTCATTATGTAGCCCAGACTATCCAACCTTTTGTTTTCTGAGTGTTGGAATTCTGGTGTGTGCCATCGTCTCTGACATGTTTTAAATTTTAATGGAATTTGGTACATATTGCATGTATGTGTATATATATTCTGTTCTGCTATTTCCGGAGCTTTTCAGAGAAACCTTTCAAGATTCAAAAATCATTATGTGTATTTTGTTGATATATAGAAAATTTCTAGAATAAAAAGGAATATCTTCCTGACTAAGGTAGTTTATGTATATAAGGTGATGAGAGAAAGAGAAAGAAAGAGAGAGAGAGAGAGATAATAAGAATTTTTCATGTGAAGACAATGAACTGTATTAGACATTAATGAATTAATTTTTAGCAGTATTAGAAATTAATATAGGTCAAGATGCAATTAATTTGGCAGTAGCTATTAGAGAAGCCTTCATGACAGCTGAGATGAATAGACTGGCCATATCCTTTGACTAAAGGAAGTACTGTTTTGTTCTAGTCAAGAACTACAAAGGACCCATGAACAAACTTATAAAAGAGTAGGCATATGTTCATAAATATTGGTAGAAGATACAAGACTCTTAGGTAGATTTAAAGGATTTTGTAACCCTAGGATTTGCTGAACCCTAATTCTCCAAGCTACATGAAAGTAGCCAAGTGAAATCTGCACGTTACGTCACACAGTGGAAGAACCCTAAGCTTCTGTATTCTGAAGAGAGCCACCATCCCTCATTCACTGGATCATAAAGTCCATGCTCCAAAGGGAGGCATCATCTCTTAAAGTTGTTTGCTGCACAAACAATGTGGAGCAAAGACAGGAGCAGAAATGTCAGACACATAGAAGGTTGTTTTCTAAAAATATGTGTCTTAGTTAGGGTTTTACAGCTGTCAACAGACACCATGACCAAGGCAACTCTTATAAAGACAACATTTAATTAGGGCTGGCTTACAGGTTCAGGGTTCAGTCCAGTATCATCAAGGTGGGAACATGGCAGCATCCAGGCAGGCTTGGTGCAAGAGGAGCTGAGAGTTCTACATCTTCATCTGAAGGCCTCTAAGAGAAGACTGACTTCCAGACAGCTAGAACTAGGGAATTAAATTCCATGCCCACAGTGACACACCTACTCCAACAATGCCACACCTCTTAATAGGCCATTCCTTGGCCTAAGCATATACAAACCATCACAATATGCAAGCCCTAATTATAAACCATCCAGGTTTATGGTAAATATACCTATGAACACTCACTCTGCTTCATCTGCCACTCAGACTAATGGGATCCACATAGGACACGTCCAAATCCATTCAGTTTTTCTCATTCATAATTTAAGGGGTTGGAGATGGCTCAGCCATTAGAGTACTTGTTACTGCTCTTGAGGTCCTGAGTTCAGTACCCATGTCTAGTAACTCCAGTTCCAGGGGATGCTATGCTTCATTCTGCCCTGTTCAGGTGCATGCAATCACATACACATGCTCTTACACTGACACATGCACAATCACATAATGAAAACAATTTTAAAATTTAAACTTTAAGAGTCACAACCAACAGACTCTAAGCGACAGGGTAAGGCTAGCTTGTGATACTAACTCCATTGAGATTTCGAAGGATCCAGACACCATAATATGAGCAAATCAAGAACCACTGAATTCTGTCACAGAAAACCAGGTAGCATTTATGTTGGTTTCTACATGGTCATCCTCAGCTCAGGACACCATTACAGCTGCAGCAGGATAGGTTCGTAAGGCTAAAGATAGCCACATGCCCTTCAATGATGTCTCATGCATTTCTGACTTCCATGGTGGACCTGGCTGTTAAGTTTCTATTGAACCACATAGTTTCCCAAACTAAGATGCTACTGATAACACTAGAGTTAGATTAGCTTCTGAACTTCTTTTTCTAATTCAACAAGTTTTACCACAGTGATAACTGGCTGAAGAGTATGTTACAAGTAACAGATTGGTAACCTTTTGGGAAGGATCCTCTGCATAATCAAGGATAAGGTCATCAGAGAAAATACCCAATCTTCTGAAGAACATAGTCCATGGTATCAATTCATTAAACACAGGAACCTATGATTTTCTTTCTTTCCATGTCTCTGATATGTTACAAGTTACCTTGTTTTCAGAATGGACAATGGGATAGGGCTCAACTCCATACCTGCTTCCAGATATAGTATCTCTAGAAAGAAAATATTATTTACCCTTTCATGGGTTCCTTGGATCTTCATTAGATTGGGGGCACAGATGGACAGTCCTTTTAAAAGCTTTCTGGCCTCGGGAGAATGGCATTTTCACTTGGCTTAAGAACCAAGTTTAAGGGTTTTGGTTTTTTTTAAAGATAGATTGCCTGAGGACCATGAATCCAGCCTGTCCTGTTTGTTCCTGGCACCAGTCAAGAGTCATTAGCTTGTCCCATGGAATGATTGATCTGCAGCTGTGGAGATGTGGGTTGGAATAACAGGAAGAGACAGGTGGTTTTGCTGGAGCCACAGCCATCTCTGATGTTTCTCCTTGAATCCTCAAGGAAAACGATGACTAACTCAAAGAGGTAGACTGACAGACCCATCAGCTTTGGAGAGCTACCTCATGAGTGTTTTTCTGGGTGAATCATACTCTGTGGGGAGCTCTGAAAGGCAGAAATCATCAGTGTTCACTGCTCTTTTCAGCCTCTCAAGATCTTAGGTACCTTCCCCAGACACCAGGTTTACTGGTCAACATACGCCTACACAAACTTGGTGCATCCCATCCTAAGATAAAAATTTCCATCTATTCCTGTAACTCTTCATTAAGCCTACACTTAAAACATTTTGTTATATTTTTACTTATTTGTGTGTGTGTGTGTGTGCGCGTGCGCACGCGCGCTCGTGCTCTTGTATGCATATGTACAGATAAGAGAACAACTTGCAGGAGTCCACTTTCTCTTTCTCCATGTGGGCCCCAGGGATGGAACTCAGGTCATCAGGCTTCATGGCAAGTGTCTTTGCCCACTGGACCATCTTGCCTATGCTTTTTGTCTGGAAATTTTATGCCCAAACTGACAAGGTATTTTAATCTAGCTTACAGGAGTCCATTAGGTCCTATTTAACCCATCTGGGCCACCATAAAGGTACTTAGCAAGCAAAGTGCTCAATCACAGAGACTTTATCTTCTTAGTTAGAGTCTATGTCCCTCCAACATGTGGAGATCCAAGTGGTGGGATCAGAATGAAAATTAACCCTTCATCCCCTATTCTGGCTACACTGAAATTTTCAGAGTTTGAATTTGCTACTAAGGAAAAGAAAAGGAAACATCATTTCCAGTAGTTGCCAGAGAGGAAGTAAGTCTATAAACCTATGTTATCTTTGTGGTTTGATCAGTTCCCCTTTAACATCAGAGAAAAGATTTTGCTTTTATGAGAAATTGAAGCACCCCAAATTGTTGGTAAATTTTTGTAGAATTGAGCCTAGTGAATTTACATCATTCTTCTTCATGATGAGGTACCTTTTGTCTGCCAGCCACTTTCAGGAACCTAATCCTACAGCAGTGGCAAAATCATGCTCCAGCCCTGAAGGAAGTCTACTTGAGTTGGTGGGTATTCCTGTGGATCTTTTAATGCACTACTTCTAAGATACCTGGATTATTTGCAAACAAATGACCTCAATGCAAACATTCTCTCCTTTATTATGTTATATGAGTTTAAGCCTGAGGCTTGGGTGGAGCTGGAGGTGGCTCTGCTCTGTGTATCTCTCATGGACCCTCTCAGAGCCATACGATAGTCTTGAGTTGCTCTTTGCACAGCAGTGGCAGAGATATAAGTGACCAGTTTGACATGCATGGGATACCTGATAGCTAGAGGGTCATCATATTTCCTTATCTCATTATCAAAGGAAATACTTAGCTGAGCTGTCACCCAAAGGTTAGACTCCCAAAGGTCCCATAAAGAAGAGTGTCAACACAGGGCTGGAGAATGTGAACTCTTGACACAGCTTGTCACAGATGTTAACAGAACAAAGTCCATAGATACAGATTACTCACTGTGTGCTGCTCTGTCCCTACATGCTGTGGTTCTTGACTTGGTGCTAACCCATCTAAACAACATCTCCCTCCTACTGTTTATATCTTTGTTTAATCTAATCTGGTTGAAGCTACGCTAGATTTAGTGAAGGGCCTCTGAGAAAAAAGTAACCTAAGATTATGCTGTAAAACACATGGCTTTGGTTTTGCTCTCCCCCTCTCTGGCCCTTTTTAGCTCAGTCACCTGCTGTATTGTAGTTGGTTTATGGAGAGATGGACAAGGACAGAGATCATTAGCATTTCCAGGAAAATTCCAACAAAAACCTCAATCCTTAAGTCTACATGTCCCAAGAATATGCATGCTTGGAAGTAGACTATATCCCAGTCACAACCAGACAACTCTATGCTTGGTGGACACCTTGACTACAGCTTGCCAGAGACACTAGGACAGAGGACTCTATAAGCCATGACCAACAGAAATGTTCGGACAATAAATAATGTTTGTTGAAGCTCTTAGCGTCTAGGCAGTATATTACAGGATAGTTGACAATGGATACCAAGGTCTCACAGGGTGGAAGCAAGTTTTGTTGTGTTAATTTATTGTTTATATGTATTCCTACAAACATGCAGTGGTACATATGCAGAGGTCAAGAGGACAACTTTTGGGAGCTCTCTCTCCTTGTCCCAGGTGGACCTGGCTGGGGATGGAACTCAAGTGGCCAGTTTTGTTCATCAGGCCTACTGAGCGATCTTACTGGCCCAGCAGGTTCAACCGTTCCCTCTGTGCAGCACTTTGGGGTAGTGCATGCTGTTGGCTTTCCATGAGATCTACAGTCAGGGCTATCTTTTCTCAGAGTTTGGCTTGATTTGGTCTCTCTTCTTTATGCTGTGTTTGATGCTTGTTGTCTACTTAAAGACATAGCTGAGCATTTTATTCTAGGATTAGTAAAAAAACAAATTGGTTGGTTTTTATCTCAGTGAGTCTGGGTGGCTTTTCCCCTGCCCTTATAAAACTAAATGTACAAATCTGACTTTGGACTATGGTCTTGTATACAGTGTTAGAGAGCTCCAGCTGTAGACTCGTGTGAGAATCATTTGACTCTGGCCCACCAGTTTATTGAACAAATCACATCAATTTTGGGTGATCCTGCTTTGGCCCAGCATCTGCTCTGGCCTGAGATAGTCAACCCAAGAAGTAGTAACTGTTATCATACCTTGGGCTGTGGACATCAGATTATTCATGATCAGCTCTGTTACTCACTGTTGGATGATTTCAGAAAACTGTCCTTATTGACTTTATTTCCCTCCTCTCTACTTATTTTACAGTACCGAGATCTGACGCCATTTATTATAAGACTCGATGATGTACTTGGTCTCTAGGGTTTCACATAGTAGCTGCCAAACGGCTAACGATCAATAAATGTTAACTACAAGGAGTTGTACATAGTCCTTGAATATTTATTTATTAATTATCTGTTATTATGCTGGATAACAGGGCCCCTAAAATGGATTTAAATATTCATGTTCTAAGGGAAGTACAATCTTACAAATGAAAAACCATTTGTGCAGCACCGTTGCTTCCAAGCATTGTCCTGTCCTTTACTTACATCACCTAGTAATCCCATCCTTGGGGAATTATTCCTGGTATTTTGCCTGGCATTCTGGTTACTCACAGACCAGAAACCTTTTATATCCCTAGGTCCTTCCAGGAAAAAGTCAGAGGCAAACACCTGTCTCAGTCTTCCTTCTGGAATATTTTTAGAAGATTTTCATAGTGTATCATGTCTTTTATGAATTGATGGTGGTGGTGATGATGATGATGATGACGATGACAATGACGACAGATAAAGCAGAAGCATTTGCATCAGTCAGTTGTTTATAGCACAAAGTTATTGCTACCACTGTTTCCTTTTCTGGCCTCCAATTGGGCCAAAACCAATAGCCTAAGTTCTGAAACAGTGGCTACAAATCTAGACTCTAGGTGAGTACCTACAGGGTCGCCTCCTAGCCAGCAGGTGCCTTCCTTAGGCTGTCCCATGTGTGGTATGAGCAGAATGGAATGTCGAGTGAGCAGGTCCGTGAGATGCAGGCAAGAACAACTCTATGATAAAGGGGGGGATCGAGTGGGAGGGACCACCCATTGAATCTTTTCTGAGAATGAAGGGGAGAGAGTGGCTTAGATGCTGAGGGGAGCTGCTTTGACACACACGAGGAAAACACCAGGCAAACAGTTGGATCCCTGTCTGTGAACAGACACCGTGACCAAGGCAACTCTTATAAAGGACAACAATTCATTGGGGCTGGCTTACAGGTTCAGAGGTTCAGTTTATCACCAAGGTGGGAACATGGCAGCATCCAGGCAGGCATGATGCAGGAGGAGCTGAGGGTTCTCCATCTTCTTGAGAAGGCTGCTATCAGAATACTAGCTTCCAGGCAGCTAAGATGAGGGTCTTAAAGCCTATATCCACAGTGACACATCTACTCCAACAGGGCCACACCTTCTAATAGAGCCACTCCCTGGGCTGAGCGTATGCAAACCATCACAGCACCCATTTAGTTTCCCTGACAGATTAATTTGGCAAAGCTGTTTAGCCTACAGACCATGTTGCCAAAAGCCCAAGTAGGAACAGTGCCTCCTAGTCATGCCCTCCAAAATGAAATGATTCAGCCAGCAAACAGCACAATGAAAATGACAGTCTTACCAGGATTGGACTGTACTGATTTGCAGATCCAGGTGAACATGTGTCACGTAGGAAGCAGGACTGAGCCACTGGTGAGTTTTCTGAGCTTTTGGCCAGAAGCTGGGAGGCCAGGTGCCTGTAGCTCTTTTGTGTTGCTGTTCATTTGTGTGGCCCTTGATGCTGTTAGGAATGCTTCATTAGTATTTTTCCCTTATTAAATATGAAAATCTTGTCAAAGGTAAGTGTCAAGAGAGTATAAAAGCACCCTTCTTATCTTCCATCCATTCATCATTTGATAAATGGAGAGACGCTGCTGCCAAAATAACCGAATGAATAATTTATATGCGACTGATGCATCTCGTATGTTGTTGCAGGCAGAAAATGGCAGGACATCAATAATCAAAATAAGTTGGATTAATTTAGCATTATTTCACTATTGATATTTTTATCTCGATGCTGCCGTCTACAAGTCTGTGGCTGGGGAAGCCTCCTTCCTGCAATGCTGGAGCTTGGCTACTTAGGGCAGGAGTGGAGAGGAAGAGCCCCGCCCTACTTTAAAGGTCCTTCCCCTTCCTCTGATAAAAAATATTGCTAGTTTTAGCAACACGGGGTTTCATTCTACATTCTCTCTCTTTCTCTTATGTGTTTGCTCATTGTACTTAAACCAAGAATGTGAAATCACCTTTTGATTTAAGGAGGCCTCCCATCATCACTGAATTGTGTGTGTGTGTGTATGTGTATGCGTGTGCGTGTGTGTATGCATGTGCGTGTGCATGCGTGTGTATGCGTGTGCGTGTGCATGTGCGTGCGTGTGTATGCGTGTGCGTGTGTGTATGCATGTGCGTGTGCGTGCGTGTGTATGCGTGTGCGTGTGTGTATGCATGTGTGTGTGCGTGTGCATGTGTGTGCGTGTGTGTAATATATTTAGATGCCAGAGGGTGATACTGGGTGTCTTCCTCAATCACTTCTCCAGTTTTTAAAAGGCCTCTCACTGATCCTGGCGCTCACTGAATTAGCTGGGTCAGTTGGTCACTGAGCCCCAGGGACCCTTCTGTTTTTGCCTCCCCAGTACCGGGATTACACACCACCATCCCTGGTGTTTCATGTGAGTGATGGGACTTGAACTCAGGTGTGCATGCTTGTACGACAGGCACTTTACTAAACAGAGTCATCTCTCAAGCCCCTCAAGCCTGAATTTTAACATTTCTGTGGGCCATCTTTCCCCCTGCCTTCTTAAGTTACATCAAAACGTTGTTATTGTTGACAGTTTGGCTTCTTTAGCCAAACATCATCATCATCATTGTCACCACCACCATCACCACCATCATCATCACTACTATTTATATTTGCACACACAATGTAGGTATACACGACATAGCATACACATGGAGGTCAGAGGTCAATTTCTATGGTGTCAGTTCTCTCCTTCTACCATATGGGTTCGAGGCATCAAAATCATATTGACAACTTGTTTAGTAAATGTCTTTACTCTGTGAGCCAGCTATCCAGTCTAGCCAAACATTTAAAACTTCTTTTAAAATGAAATGCTTTTAAAATTCCATGGGGCAGGAGAGATGACTCAGAGGTTAGGAGAGATTGCTACTCTTTCGGAGGACTGAAGTTTGGTCCCCAACACCTGTGCAGAGCGGCTCAACAGTGTGTAAACTCCGGCTCTGATGTTTCTTTTGGAGGTGAACACACACACACTCACACACACACACACACACACACACACACAATTTTTTAAAATCTAAAAGTTCTAAGACATTGCAGTCTGGGTCACTCTAAAGGGTACACTCCCAGCCTCCGTCCTTCCTGTAAGGTGCTGGCCGAGAAATTGCAGATCCAAGCTCAGTCTACCAGCTCTGCCTCACTTGAGGGAGGTAGCAGCAGTTTATTGACCAGGAAGAAGACATTGATGATGGGGCTTCACTGCAGGGACAGACAAGGGACAGTGTGTAAAGTAGAGCCCCTGGGACTCGGCTTGGATTTGGAGATCTCAATTGAAATTCTCTTTCTTGGATGGTTAAACAGATGCAGGAAACACTAACAAAAAGTAAAGAGTCATATGACTACTTCTTGATTAGTTTGGTGGTGTTTTGGCTAAACAACAAAAAGCTTTATGTATGTATGTATGTATGTATGTATGTATGTATGTATGTATGTATTTATTCTACTTATTCATTTTAGATTGCAGTTACTATCTATCTGTGTGCATGTGTGTGTTTTGGGGGATGTGGGTGGGATACTGGTAGAGATGAGAGACAATTTGTGGGTGCTGGGATACCCCATTCCGGGCTGATAGGATTCTTAAAGGGAGATCATTTCATGAATAAGAAAATTTAAAAATCCCAGCCTCAAAAAATCTAGCGACCTGCTTCTTTGCCTACCGGTGGTCAGAAGGGCCTTGCCTCAGGCCACCTAACCCCCCTGCAAGAGAACAGCGACAGCTATCATGTCTCCCAACATCAGGACGGGCTAGCCCTCTGAGCCCCATCCTGCCTGGGCTCCAAGTAGATCCAATCCCTGGCCTCCCAAGGCTCCAGGGCTCCCCAGCCAGGCAGTTATCAGCAGCTCTGCAGTTAACTTACTGCTGTGACCGAAGGGAGGTAGGCTGGGATGAAGGGCAGTCCCCTCCAGGGGCCCAGGGCTGATCTGCAGAATTGGCCCAGACCCTGGAACTTCACAGGCAGAGTGGCAGAAGGCTCTCTTGTTTGGGCATTTGTTACCCGGAGCAAAATGTGCAGAGAAAAGAGATAATGAAGTAGTGGGCTAATTCAGTGCTATCCAGCTGGCTGAGCCAGAGGGGCTGGCTGCCGAACCTGAGCTGGCAGCCGAAGATTTTACTGGTAGCCATTTTCCCTGAGCACCTCGAGACAAAACACAGGCTGCAAGATCAAAAAGCAGAGGTATCAATAATAAAGAAGGGGCGGGGTGGGGAGAAGAGAAAGGGAGAGATGGAGGGGGCTTTCCTCTGTTTTGAAGAAAGTTATTATTTCCCCTTCATCTGAGTTCCAAGTTAACTTTGACTCCTTTCTACTCTTTGGACCTTCACAGTCTGAATCAACCTTTTGTTAATAAATTGTAGTTTTTGCTTTATTTATTTTTTTACTTCTAAAAACTTGTATGCTTCCCAGTGCCTTCTGGCACAACAAAACCAAACAGATTTGTTTTTCCACCTACAGAAACATATACAGTACTTGTGATAGAGATGAAGGTGTTCTCTGGGCCAGCAACCCCAGGACTGGACGAAGACTGTGACAGGAGATTGCAGGAAGCCAAATGCTTCTGGGTGCCATCTTTCTGTACCTGTTAACTGTAGGTCATGACCTACTCCTCTCCCCCACTAGACTCCATATGCAATAAATAGTAGATCTTGTATGATCAAATATGTTTAAACATATGGAGGGTCACCTGCTTGCTGATGCCTTAAACGGAGATATAGCGTCATCATCTTTTAAAGTAGATATGGTGTTCATTGTGTGTTCCTGGACATGAATCCTAACTGTCCTAGGGACACAGTGACCTTCAGACTCCCAGAGAGAGGCTCCCTCCACAGCTGGGACTGCCTATGATAGTGAGTTCTGGGGAGCAGAGGAAACAGGTAGCTTGTAGTTGAGTCCATCAAGTGAAGCTGGGTTTCTGGACTGCTCACAAGTGGACTCGAATAGGGTGGAGCAAGCAGAAAACTCTGCAATAGTTTCTTGCTTGCAACTGAGAGTCTGCTTTTAGGAGCTCCAGGGAGGCATGATGTCAGCCTCCACTGCCCCAGCTCCCCAGGGTCCCCCTTTGTTCTGTTTCATTTCTCTTTACTTGGGAATTTCCACGCTCTGAGCATAAAAACCTCTTCTCCTCAAGGTCCTTACATGAATACAGGCACTTCATGAACATTTAGGTGTCTTCTCTCTCTAGATTATTATGTTTTCCTTAAATGAATCAACTTGATAAACCCAAGGGATGAAGCCATAGACTTTGAAACATTAAACTTTACAGTAGAAAGCGCACACACACACACACACACACACACACACACACACTCACACACTGGCCTTGGAACTCACAAGTAAGAACCAATTTACATGCTGTCATCATTGAACCTCAATGTTCTGTAGATATTTTGTGATTCCTAGCACACATTCATTATTTTGACCGTATTGATTTACTTATTTTGCAATGAGAAAATTAAAAAAAAGAAAAGAAAAGAAAAGAAAAGAAAACCAGGAAGGATCCTTTTCGGTTGCAAGATCCTCTTTAACCTTTGGAAGGGACTGGTTGTCACCAAATCTAATATCTTGGGTTTTGAGAGAACTGAGCCTCACAAAGAGGAGGGGTGGGGGTGGGGAGCTTGTTTCTGGTGAGGTCACTGGTCACCAGTGTGTGCTCTGTCCTTAAAGTGATTCATCGGATATCCACATGTCTGTTTATCTCTGCTTTATGTTCCTCACATTCCTTTTCTTTTTACTGTTTGCCTTTTGTTTTCTTTTGGACAAGGTCTCATGTAGCTCAGGCTGCCCCCTGACTTGCCATGTAGCTGAGGATGAACTTGAACTCTTCATCCTCCTGCCCCACCTCTCAAGGGCTGGGATTATAGGCACCACACATAGCTATATTATTTCTAAGTGACAATGGTGGTATATATTTACAGGTTCCAATATAATACACACATAAAGTATATGATAATTAAATCAAGCTAATTGGCATCTATTGCCCCTCCCCCAGCACTTTTCAAATGCATACCATAGTAATACCCCACTCCACTCTCCATGTTAGCTAGTCAGTACTGCAGCCTGGATTCTTCCTGTCTGACTGGATGTTTGTTTTGTTTGAACATTCTCTGCTTCTGCCTCTGTCTCTTTCTCCCCCATTTTCCTCTCCAGCCTGTGGTAGCATCACCATCTTCCTGTCTATTGTGGCATGTTTTAGACTCTATATAGACATGAGATCAGTGCCTGGCTTATTTGACAGAGCAGAATATCCTCCATGTTCATTTTTCTGAAGGCCAAATAATATTTCAGTGTGTGTGTGTTTGTGTGTGTTTGTTTTTTGTATGTGTGTGTGTGTGTGTGTGTGTGCACAAAATCCTTTCTTTATCCTTTTGTCTATGGATGGACACATGTGTCTGTCCCATCTCTTGACTACTGTGCCCATGCACTGAGCACATGAGTGTAGACATCTCATCCATATACAGATTTCAATCTCTTTGAGAGCTGTGGTTCTCAACCTTCCTAATGCTTCAGCTCTTTACTGTAGTTCCTCATGTTGTGGTGGGCCCCAACCATAAATTCGTTTTGTTGCTACTTCATAACTCCAAGTTTGCTACTGTTAGGAATTGTGATGATTATTTGATTTACAACCCCTGTGAAAGGGTCGCCTGACCCCCAAAGGGGTCATAACCCACAGGTTGAGACCTACTGCTTTAGAGACTTGATCAGTAGTGGGACTGTAGGATCATATAGCATTCTAACTGAAAAATCTTGAGAAATTTACATTCCCACATGACAATCACTCATACTTTTGGAGACCCATTTGGCCTCTTCAGCTCAGAACTCACTATTTCCTCTACCTAAGGAAGAAGTCAACTCTACCAGTTTATCATGAAGACCCAGGACAGGCGTTGTGACTGATTGTGGTTTGAGTCCCCTTGAGTCCTTACTTAACACTAGTAAAAGGTGAGTCTGATCACTTAGGACAAAGTGTAGGGTAGCAGTGACCATGTGCAGTGCTGTTCTTCTGCCTATGGTAGAGTTCTACTCATTAAACAATACTGTGTTAACATTCCTAACGAGCTGGTTCGCATCGAGTCTGCCTTCTGGTCCCCAATCTATTTTCTCATAATCTCATATGGGAGATAAAATGCCCCGTGGGTTTCCACAGGTTCAAGTCAAACCAGGTTTTCTGGATAACTGTCAGAGTACCAGCTGGCTGCCTTGGAGGATGCTTGGAACAAGCGCACATAGTATCTTCAAAGGAAACTTCAAGAACTTTTCTCTTATTCTCCAGTCTCTTTCAGGCCTGGAGTCCCACGAGTACCAGTTTATGACACTGGCATTGAGTTCATCTTCCTAAGAGTTCAGACTCTGTTTGGGGGCATGGGAGGAAGGGTAGAGGTGGTAGTATTTGGGTGACACAGAACAAGGTAAGCTGCTTATAAGGCTCAATTTCCAAGTGCCTTGTCTCTGATCAGGACAGCTACACCAGGGAGTCAGGATACAGTTGAGTTATGTCACAGAAGCTGGGTAGATGATAGTGTTGGGACCTTAGATTAAGAAATAATGGGAGCTGGCATTTGGGATATCTGTCAGTGGTCAAGGCATAGGTATCTTACAGGTAAGAGAATGGAAAAATAGATTAGGGACCAAAATCAAAGGTCAGTATCTCTTGGAGTAGATACTTAGCATGATGGGAGGATTGGGTTGAGGAGGCAGCTGTGTTATTGTAGAGTAAGCACAGGTAGAATGCTCTGGGAATGAGAGAAGAAATCTTTTCACTTTCGTCCTTTGTAATACAGACACCCATCCTTGAGCAAGCAGCAATCGTGAGTAACAAAACATATCCAGGGCAGGAAACATCAACTGATGCTAATGTGAGGCAATGGGCTAGAGTTGACGAATATCTGGGTCTGGACACACAACCTGGTGCAGCTTACAAGAGCATGCACCACTCTTTTGTTATGGTGTCTGTGGTCCACTCATTATTGTATGACCTTCCATCCTTAACCAAGGACCACAGGAGAAAAGAGTCTCTTATATGAACAACTCAAAAACATAATTTCCTCTGCAAGCCTGATGGGATATGTATGTATGCTTATGGGCCACTGAAAGGACAGTAATAGAGGTGTGTTTCAAGAAGTCTCAGATAGAGTCAAGAAAAGCAAGGCCTGATGGGGAAGCACTCAAGAACTTTACCTCTGGCAGTGTGTTATAGAAAGAGACAGTTCTGGAAGCAAAAACTTGAGGGAGCACATGTGGTGATGGGCATAGTCCCAAGGAAGGGCAGAGCATCGCACAGTAAGAAACTGGTGTGTCTGTCTGTCTCTCTAGGGACCTTTCTTCTTGGTAGGAAGCCACCAGGCTTCTATCATGGGACTGTACCCCATGACCTTTTCCAACATTAATCACCTTTCTAAGCTCTCACCTGTAAACACCACAGTTGGATTGGATTATGTTTCCACCCTCTTCATATTTCAAAATCAGGATTAAATTTCAACACATGAACGTTGGTGGGGCACACCTAAGCCATCTCTAAACAACACCAGTGGTGTCACAAGCATGTCACCATAGCACTAGGCATGAAAGGAGGCTTTCCTGGTCTGATGAGGGAAGGACTGGGAGCAAGTATCTCTTGGTTCCTCCATGGTTCTTCTTTCCAAGGTGCCTTCTGTGGCCAAGCAAGTGTGTAAGGTGGGGTCTACAGAGGCCAGTGGAGGGCAGGATATGGGGTCCACAGAGGTCAAGCAAGTCTAGGATGTAGAGTCCATACTGGTCAAACATGTTCATAGATGGAATTCACAGAGAGATGACTTTTAGGCCATGGTCAAAACAGAGAAGCACGCAGCAAAGATCTGGAGAAACAAACGGATAATTACAGGTACCATATTTTTTTAAAAGATTTTCTTTAATTTTTTATGTATATGAGTACAGTGTCACTGTCTTCAGACACACCAGAAGAGGGCGTTGGATCCCATTACAGATGGTTGTGAGCCACTATGTGGCTGCTGGGAATTGAACTCAGGACCTCTAGAAGAGCAGCCAGTGTTCTTAACCTCTGAGTTATCTCTTCAGCCTCAGTGACCATATTCTTACTTGGCTTTACCTGGAGGAAAAGCCATCTATGCAGATAAATCTATCTAGTACCTTCTTAAATGAACTGTACCCCTCCAAACTAAATGCTCTTGGTGATATAATTTCACTTACAATGCTAGAAAAAATATGCAGGCTTGATGATTTATTGCTAAATAGAATCCAGCAACTTTGATGAACTACCTTTTTTTAACTCTGCCGTTACTTATTTATTTTATTTGTGTGAGTGTTTGTGCACTTTGGTGACTATAGAGGGCAAAGGGCCATCTTTGTTACTTCTCTCCTTTTGCCATGTACATCCTAGGATTGGACTCAAGTTTTCAAGCTTGTCAGTAGGCCCCTTTATTTACTGAACTGTCTCACCAGCCCTGATAGGCAACTTTAAAAATCTTAGACAAAGCAGGAAAGCAGGAGAATCCTTTAAAGAGTAAATTTAGTTGAACACTAAAAAATTATCTTGCTCTTTAGCATTGTATAAAGCTATCTGAATTGTGACATACCCTCCCCTTCAGTAGTGTATGCTCAAAAGATTAAATGCATGTCCAGAGACTTGCAATAGGAAGAGATGTCTCACCGGTGCTGAGCTGGCAAGCCTGTCCATCCATCACACTAGATGCTGTGTAATGTCTGTGCAGTTAATGATTATCAGGCCGACAGGTGGAATGTCTGTTCTGGTAAAATGGTGCTTAAGGGTCACTATGACAACTCACGGTAGTGTTGTGACAATATGCAGTCAGGAAACCATCATTTGAATGACGAACTCAACTTAAACCATCAGGTATGAACTTAATTATTAGAATATATTATAAATATAATAAGTGTAGTCTATTCAAGTGGTGGTTCAAACCTCCACCAATACCTAAAAACCCAACTGCTCAAGCCCCTTGCATAAATCATAGTATTTCCCAATCTCTTATGTGCTGCCTCTCGTAAGCTTCAGCTCATGTCTCAATTTCTCATAATATCTAACATGATGGAAATGTCATGTAAGTAGCTGTTATGTTGTATGTTTTTATGGAAGAATGAAGAAAAATAGTCAATAGTGTTCACTACTGACAGTGTCTCCTAATATTATCAGTCTGTAGCTAGTTGAAGCTATAGATATAGAAGCCAAGGTTTGAAGGTGAACTAAGTCTTAGTAAGATTATAGCGCTAAATAAAGCATTACCTAGGTCACATAGTTCAGGTTAACAGAACAGTTGATTTTGTTGTTGTTGCTGTCTTGAGCACTTACTTTGCAAAGCTGAGACTAATCACTGGGTTGATTATTTTTCTTTTTTCTGTGGCAAAAATCCCAGATGGGAAAAGGTTAAGGGAGGAAAGGCTTACTTCGGCTTATAGTTTGCAGGGTTCAGCAATACTCTTGTCTCATCAGGATGACACTGTGATCATAGCAACTTACTGCATGAAGAGTTTATTTTGGCTTAAGATTCCAGAAGAATGAGTCTATCCTCTTAGGGAGGCATGGTAGCCAGAGCAGGAGGATGAGAGCTCACGTCCTCTACTGTAGGCAAAAGCAGAAGGAGCAAACTGTGAATAGGGCAAGAAGCGAAGTCCCCACGTCCCCAGTGATGTACTTCCTCCAGCAAGGATTCACCCTCTAAGTGCAGAGCCATCAATTGGGAACCAGGTATTCAAATATCAGAGCCTATTGGGGGAATAATCCCCAGGTGAATCACCACACAGAGGTCTGTCCATCTGGGTGGCAAAGGTACAGCATCAGGAGTGTAAGGTAGCTCGTCATTTTCATTGTACTAGCATTCAGGAATATAGAGCAAACAAGAAGTTGGGTAGAGATATCAAGCCACAAGGCCTGCCTCCAGAGACTCGGAGAGGGTCCAACTCCTACAGGTTTCACAATCTTTCAAAATAGTACTACTAGTTAGGGACCATGAGTTCAAACACACAAGCCTCTAGGGTCATTTCACATTCAAGTCACAATGGCTGTGTTTCAGAGAGATCACTTCTACTGACAGAGAAAGCAAAGCGTCGGCTTGAATACACACTTCTGTGAGCAATTCTGTATGTGCTTTAGGAAAGTAATCTGTGGTTTAAAAAACAAACAAGAATTTCTCGTTGCCCCTCCCCCCTCTCTGCACACACCACCAATTCTGGCTATTCTCGTTGTATGACTTAGATGGTGTCTCATTTTCTGTTTACCCAAATGACAAAGCTCTGGAGGAACCTTTGTGAGGTTGTGATGTGTAAGTGGTAATGAATGACCATTAGTAATTACACAGTTACCATCCTTGATGATAACAGCTGTTGCCATGGTAACATAATGCAGTTATCGTGGGCATCTGTGACGGTGCAGTAATAGTGTTTCTTGTGCCAGGACACTGGGGCCCAGCATTGGGTGTGTTAGCATGGTCTTCTGAGACAACAGAGGAGCTTGGTGGGAAAATTCAGGGCTGGGAAATGCAATGCTTGGTTTGTCCTGGCAAAAACCAGACCTCACACATTCATATTCACATACAAGTTCTAAAAACATGGCACAAGAATTAGAAACTGGCAGTAATAAAATCACGCAGGTGGGACTGGCAAGATGGCTCAGTGGCTAACAGCATGGCTGCTCTTCCAGAGGACCTGAGTTTGGTATCCAGCATCTGTGTCAGGTGTCCCTTAACCACCAGTGACTCCAGTTTCAGTGGATCACATACCCCGTTTTGGTTTTTGTGGGCACCAGCACTCAAGTGCTCATACCTCACGCATACACATAACTTAAAAATAAATCATTAAGTAAAAGCACACAAACATTTTCCACATACCCCAAGTTCCTGTCTCCAAGGTTGAGGGGTCCTTTGCAAAACGTTTCTCATTTCTAAGGTTTTTAGCTTTTCAAATAATGAGATATCTTGGGGGAAGGGAAAGTCTGAACTTGGAATTCATGTCTGTGCCACAGACAACTTCTACACATGGCTTGAAGGGAATTTAGACCTTTTAAATATGTTTGCATGTGAAGCAACCTTTATGGTGTGGAACCTGGAGTCAGCCCTAAAAGACTTGTAGTCTGGATCATTGCAGATTTTGTTATTTGTTGGTTAGGAAATCTCTGTGACCATTGCCCTAGGTTCTCTGACAGTCATTGGGTACACAACAGAGCCTACTAATCACATACCCCACCCCTGCCCAACAAGATACTTATACTAAAAACAGAATAGGACCTAGGGAAAGGAATTTCTGCACAATCTCCTTTGGAGTAGCTTAAGTTGTGTCTATAAAATGTCTATGTCACAGCGTTTGGTTCTCAAGAGCCTTCTATTCCAGAGTGAGACATAAGGTGTAGGAAAGGACCTCAGCAAGCCCATGCTTGTGAGAATGCAGCTCAATAAAAGGCTGTTCTTGGTTTAGGTACCAGAGTTTTGTGACCTTGGACAAATTCTTTACTATAGGACACATGAAAGGTCCTGTCTCATTATCAAGTTGCCAGGTCATTGAAAACCAATAGATGTGGTTTTTACCCACCAGTCACACACTCAAACACAAATGCTCGTGCAAACTGCTAAGTCTTTGCAGATATTTGCCTTTTAAGGTCCTGAGAGCTGAACCAAGGGCCTCACATTGGCTCAGCACACTCTCCTGCCGAGTTTCGCAGCCAAACCAAGCATGAGCATTTCACAATGCATCTAGGCTACATTGCTATCACTCTTCATTGCGTTGTCACTGAACTGGAGGCTTGAACAAATTGCTGATGCTCACAAGACAAAGGCTTGTGATTTTGGGGGCCTCCCACGGCCCAAGTGGCTGCAGGAGAGCTATCACTAGACTCAGGTAGATGTCTCTTTTGGACCCAGTGAAGGTGACTCCTACGCTTATCTGCTTTCTGGGGGCTGTTATGAGGATTAATTAATGCTTCTGAAGAGCTATAATCACCATGGATGAAAGGCAGGTAGAGCACTAATGATACTTCACGAGAACAACACAGCACCTTTCATCTGCTGATCTCTAAGCACTTCACAAGTCTGAATTAATTACATCAAGGTAATTGCAAGGTATAATGGCAATCACAGCAATGGTGGTAATTACCTCATGAGTTAGCCTCAAGAATCTGATTTGGAATCAATTTCTGAACCAGCCTCCAAGTGGTACAGTTGTCCACCCTCTTGGTGGCTTGTACCATGGATGTCTTGACACCACACTCACCCTCTCCCCTTGAGGCCTCTTCCTCAGCAGAGCTCATGGCTTCTGCCCCCACCGTAGAAGAAATATATAGGCTTTATATAAAAGGGAGTTTAACTTTCTGGGTTGGTGCTTGTATTAGTGGATGGTTTTGGAACTAGAAGGTATGTGTTGGAGAGGGAAGACTCGTGTACCCAGTGACTGCGTTTGGGCAAATGCATCCTTATCTGTTAGTAATGTAGCTTCTGCTCTTAGAACTTTAAAAGTGGTGGGCACCAAGTGTTTGCTATGTGGTAACTTGAGTTTCTGAATGGTCTGTGTGGTAGGTGCTCTTATCGTTATTAGCTCTATTTCATAGATGGGGAAACTGAGGCATAGAGCAATTCAATAACTTACACAGGCCACAGAGTGTGTCACGGTTAGGTCATAGAGCTGGTGAGTGACAGAGCTTGGAGTTTATGTCTTCATAAAGCAGTCGAATGCTGGGGATTGCATGTGGAAATTGTGCCCTTTATTACCTCCATTAAGAGGAATCGGAATGAGTGCTTTGCTGTTGTTATTATTTTTCTTTGGACACAGGGTCTTATTGTATCATCTAAGACAACTATATCACCTAAGACTGACCTATCAAACTTATGACACTGCCTCAGATTACTGATGTACACCAACGTGCCAGGGAAGAACAGCTAAACAGAAGTAAAGAAACAGTTCGTGTGTGTGTGTGTGTGTGTGTGTGTGTGTGTGTACATGAATGTGTTCATGCACATAGAGGAGAGATGTTTGCATCCAATAGCTTCCTCAATCACTCTCCATTGTTCATTCTTCCTCAGCAGTGACCATGGCTTCTCCTACCACCATAGAAGGAGTGTTGACTTTTTGCAATGGGAAACAACTTTTCGGGGCTTGTATTGTTACTGATGAGTTTTGGAATTGTAAAGAATTCTCAGGTTCTCCCACTTAACCCGGAGCTCACCAGTTCTACAAGACAGGCTGATTAGCAAGCCCCAAAGATTCTTCTCTTTCTTTGTCTCTAGTTCTGGGATTCCATGTACCTGATTTTCCTGTGTGCATTGGGTGTTGAACTCAGGTCTTTATGTTTGTGTGGCAAATGCTTTTCTGACTGATCCACCTTTCCAGCCACTAATTCTGCATCTATTCTTACAGAATACTTCTGCATTTTCCTTTAGTGTGGGTAAAATGTGGCTTTGGAGTGAATCACCTGGATTGTGTAACCTTAATTTGCTGCTTGGTGGCTTTAGAGCCTTCTGCCAATTGATTACTTTTTTTTTTTTTATTGATTCTTCAAGTGCTCCATCTTTAAGATTGAGAGAAAGGAATCTTTTCTTTACACAGCTGGGTGATGCCTCAATCTATATAAAGTGCTCATAACCACGTATGGGATACAATGCACAATCCAAAGACTAGAGCTGCCTAAGTTTGGATGTGGCTTGTCTTCCAAAGGTCTGTGCATTGGACACTTGGTCCTCAGTGTGACATTGAGAGGCAGTAGCATACTTGAGAAACGGAGTCTAATAGAGATGACCTCCCCTCCCCCACAGGAAGGATCAATGCTGTTCCTGTGGACTGAGTTGGGTTTTAGGAACTGAATGGCTCAGTTCCCCAAATAACAGGAGGTTATGAAAAAGCAGGCTTGGCTCCTGCTTCAGCTCTCTGCAACCTTTGCTGCTTCCCTAGCCTCTTGATCCTTCTTACCACATGTCCTCCCCCAGATGCTGCGTGTCAATGGTCTTCACTGGAAGTGGACATCAGTGCTACACTTCTACCCATCCAGAACCAAGATCTATATAGCTATCATAAAAAGTACTGACCTGAGAGGCTGAGGCAAGATTCCTGTGATGTTAAAGATGGGTAGCTTCAAGGCCAGCCTGGAATACATATCAAAACCCATATCAAACAACAGGCATAATAATAGAATTTTGAAAGTAAATCATTCTGAATCAGATCTTTTGTTATGGCAAAACAAAACAGGGGAAGGCATTTCACTCTGAAACAGTTATCAGGATGTTTAAAAAGTGACTGTCTAAGAGTATCTACAATGTCATGGCTAACATTTAGATAGAAGCTTAGCGGCCGTTTGGTGATGATACACGCCTTTAATCCCAGCAGCTCAGGAGGCAGATGCAGAAAGATTTCTGAGCTCAAGGGCAGCATGATCTATAGAGTAAGTTTCAGGACAGCCGGGACTACACAGAGAAACTTGTCACAAAAGAAGAAGAAAAAGAAAAAGAAGGAGGAGGAGGAAGAGAAGGAGGAGGAAGAGGAGGAGGAGGAGGAGGAAGAGGAGGAGGAGGAGGAGAAGGAAGAGGAAGAGGAGGAGGAGGAAGAGGAGGAGGAGGAGGAGGAGGAGGAGAAGAAGAAAATAATAAGAAACACACACATGCACATGCGTACGTGTGTGTGTGTGTGAGTGTGTGTGTGAGTGTGTGTGTGTGTGTGTGTGTGTGTGTGTAGGGGATGTCTTAGAAGTTGTTCAGGCTTGTAGGGTCTTACGGGCCTAAAAAGTTCTCCCAAGATCTCCATGGTCCACTCTGATGAAAAAGACAATCTGGAAATCTCTCTGCTCTTTGTGGGCATGGCCACCTTTATAGTGGGAGAATCCTCACAACTAGACTCTCTCTCTCTCTCTCTCTCTCCATCCAGTGATCCACAGTGAGTTTAGAATCATGGGACTCACTTACTGTCATTTCCTTCACTATTCCTACTCCATAGAAACTATCTGGTGGTGATTCTGTTGCTAGTCTATTGTTTTTCCTACACATGCATATTTGGGGGTTATAGTTGGGTTTTTCCTAACACTTTTGAGAAATCTCCCACCAAGTCGCATCTATGACATCCTATTGCAATGCCTAGCACAAGATCCCCGGAGAAGCAGCAAGAGAAAGTCTGTTGCTCCAGGACTGCCTGTCAGAACAAATGACATAGCTAGATCCCTCATTTCTCAAATATGGCTTGGGTGTATCACCTGCCTTCATGTCCTGAGGGGAGCATGAGCTCAGTTTGACACTGTTCAGATTCTCCTCTGACCCATTCCTTCTGAGCACAGGGTGACTTTAAGGTGTCTCACATTTCAGTAAATCAAGTTGCCTATCTGATCTGTTCCAGAATTACCCCAATGGAGTATCCCTCATGGGGGGCTGTATTAGAAGTTAGAAGTCTTAAATGGAAGAAATAACAGCCACCCACATCCCTGACTATATAATCAGAACTGATTTATTCTTTCCCACAATGCATGATGTTTTCAGGTATCTGTTTAGCCTTGGCACTCTATGGAGTCCTCACCATAGAGTAAGCAGTAAGCTCTCTGGCTAAGACCAGTGTTAAGTGAACCAGTTCTGTCCTTGGGTTCATAATACTTGTTTATTCTTGAATTAGTTACGTATTGTAGATGAGTTATCAGAGATACTGGATAAAGAACTAAAGAGAAGATCTATCTTGCCTCTCTGTCTTATGACTGCATGTCTTTGGGAACCATGGAGATACCCACTTGGTTAATGTCCTTCAAAAGAAAGCCTGGGGATACAAACAGATAAAAAAGGTTAAATGTAGGTGCAAGGACCACTGGCAAGCTCACTGGTATAGTGCACACAAGCTCACTGGTATGGTGCACACAAGCTCAGTGGTATAGTGCACACAAGCTCAGTGGTATAGTGCACAGAAGCTCAGTGGTATAGTGCACACAACTTCACTGGTATAGTACACACAAGCCCACTGGAATAGTGCACACAAGCTCACTGGTATAGTGCACACAATCTCACTGGTATGGTGCACACAAGCTCACTGGTATGGTGCACACAATCTCACTGGTATGGTGCACACAAGCTCACTGGTATGGTGCACACAAGCTCACTGGTATGGTGCACACAAGCTTCAGGCAGCATTTGATGCTGCTGAGCCCATGAGCATTCGTCTTAGGCGGAACATGGGCTCAGGTGTCCCACCTGCCTTCACAGTCAGTTTGCTAGGTACCCAGGTCTCGAGCTTGAACGAAGATGCTCTGCCTTCTCTTCTTATCCATATCTGGGCATTCAGGTCAAGTCTGCCCTGTGCCTTGAATGTCAGGAGAGCCTGTGGATGGGATCAGGGGAATTCTAACTTTCTGTCACCAGTTTTTGCTTGTTTTCTTTCTTCCTTTCTTTCTCTTTCTTTCTTTCTTTCTTTCTTTCTTCCTTCCTTCCTTCCTTTCTTTCTTTTGTGTAAATATTTTTCTTTTTTTAATTTATTCTTCTCTCATATATTATATCCTGAAGGCAGTTTCCCCTTCCTTCCTTCCCCTGTCTCTCCCTCTCCCCTTTCTCCCAAATCCACCCCCTTCACCTCACCTCAGAAAAGAGCTGGCCTCCCAGGGACATCAGCTAAATATGACATAAGAAGCTACAATAAGACCAGGCACCTATTCTCACATCAAGGCTGGGCAAAGCAATCCAGTAGGAAGAAAAGTGTCCCAAAGGCAGAAAGAGTCATTGGTAGCACCCCTTCTCCCACTGTTAGGAATCCTACAAGAACATCAAGATACACAAGTAAACATCTATTCAGAGAGCTTATGTCAGACCCATACAGGCTCCCTGATCTCCGTGACCTGCTGAAGTCTTGGTCAGTTGAGTCTGTGGTCTTTGTTTTTCTGGTACCCTTGGGCTCTCTCTACCCTCCGATCCTCCCAATCCTCCCTCCCCTTCCTCTTCAGCACTCTCCAAGCTCTGCCTAATGTTTGGCTGTGGGACTCTGCCTCTGCTTCCATCAGTTGCTAGATAAAGCCACTCTGGTCTCTCTGATGACAATTTTGCTAGGCTCCAGGGTCTCAGCACATCCTGCAGACATGACAAACCGTAGACCAGAGGTTTTATGGCTGGGTTGGTGCCTCCTCTTGAGATCTTGCCTAGTTATAGAGGTTGGCCAGTTCAGGCTCCATGTCACCCAACTTTTCAGAGTGGCTCCCCCCCCCCCCCCCGCACACACACACACTTATTGTGCCTATCAGCTTTAATGGAAAGACAACACTGAGTGGCTGGACTTTCTCAGCTTAGCCTAAATTCATCTCTCCAGCGAGCTGTTCACTCCAGCTGTAACGAGATCATCACACACCATCTGAGGCTACATCCTAAATTATGGACTGCTAATGGGAAAAGCCCGTCTGGTGGCTAGGCTGGGAGACCATGTGCCTGGACCTTTTCATCTTTATAAAGCAGGCTGACATAGTGCCAATCGGCATTTAACGTACTTGTAACTGGATTATCTTCTGCTTTATTCCTAGCATTTGCGGATGATTTAGAAATTCCCTTAGTAGTTTCTCTTGGGAGTGTCTTGGTGATCCAAGTTCCATTTTGCACTCTCAGGATGGGCCTTCCTCTCCCATCACATCTCACCAGGAACTCTGTTGGTGCCGTGTATGAAAGTAACGCATGGTGAGCCTCTCAGAATCGACGGGGGCTTCTTATTACAGTCATTTTCAGGTTTCCACCCTTGGCTACCAGGACCAATAGTAGCATCTCAGCTTTAGGAACAGAATTGGTTAACTGTCACACTGCTGGACTCCATGACAGCAGACACCCTAAGTCCAATTAACCTTTGAACCGACTGTTGAGCGTAACTGCATTGGCTATTTGTTGTTTACCTTAACTTTGTTATAATTTTTCTTCTTCTACATTTAACTTGTTTGCTTTATTTACATGTGTGGGTGTGCCTCACAGTGGAAATCAGAGGACAGTTGGTGAGAGTCTGTTCTCTTCTTCCACCACGTGGGTTCTAAAGGTCTTGGCTTGGTGGCCAAGCAACTCTACCTGCTTAGCCATTTCACTGGCTTGGAAGGTAGCTTCTTGTCCCATGACTAAGGGTAAAACCGTCGTGTTTGTTAACTCCACTCTAGATATTTTAAGGTAACTCAGCTCTTTTCATTGAGTTTTATGTTTTATAGGACTGGATACTGAACCTGGGGACGTGTGTAGATAGTAGGCAAGTGCTCTATCGCTGAACTGTATCCCTAGCAGTGACTCAACTCTGCAGCCTGCCATTAAGGATATCTGGGTTCTGTGCTATATATTCTCAGCTAATGCTCAGTTAGACTGGGGACTCAAGAATGTCACAAGAGGGGGAAAAAGTAAAGCTCTTTCCAGTTCTCTTCAAACCTGGAAAGACGGTACTGGAGAGATGGCTCATCTGTTAAGAATGCTGGCTGCTCTTCCAAAAGATCCAGGTTTGATTCCCAGGATACATAGTGGAGCTCACAGCTATCTATAATTCCAGTCTCAAGGGATCCGATGCCATTTTCTGACCTTCACAGACACTCCCTGCACAGTGCACTGGTACATAAATACTCATGCAGACAACATACCCATACATATAAAATAAAAATAAAGACTAAAACACCACCACCACCATCACCACCACTACCATCAGCATCACCACCACCACCACCACCACCACCACCACCACCACCACCACCACCAAAACTGGAAAGAACATGTACTTCCTCCTTCTCCTCTGCCTCTTCCCCTTCCTCATCCTTCTCTGCTTTGCCACCACCCCTCTTCCCACTTTTCATTCTTCTCTCTCCTTCCTTGAAAAGTCAGCGGCAATAAAACGAGAAAAATACCTTCTGGTCCTTACACACACATTAACAAGAAAGAGAGTCATTTCTCTTCTTCCTGTGGAAATGACTCAAAAAAGACATTTTCCCCCTTCCTTCACAAAGATAAAAGTTTGTTTTCCCAAAAGCAGACAGCAGAATAGACAAGAAGATGGAAAATGTCTTCTTGTGTAACACTGTAAAACCTGAGATGAGAACATCTCATTTTCTCAAAATAAAATTATCCATATGTTTCTTTTGTGTGAGTGTCTTATGTATACATGAGCATGGTATGTATCCCTGTTTCCCTCAGAACTCACTCTGTAGACCAGACTGGCCTCGAACTCACAGAGATCTACCGGCCTCTGCCTCTCAAATGCTTGGATCAAAGGAGTGTGCCACTACCACCTGGCCAGTCTCTTGTTCTCCAACATGTTCCATTTTGCTCTGTGCCTGGGAAAACTGTTCAGTTAAGTCAACCATGGGCATAGTTGGCTCTGCTAAGTGTGATTTGGGCCCCTTTGCTCCGCTCTCTGTAGGAGTGACCCACCTTCCCAGCGTCCTGCTTCCTTGAGCTCCCAGTCTAGAAGTAAGGTGTCTGTTGATGAGCATAATCAAGAGCGGTTGTAGCACACTCATGAGAGAGTCAGAGTACACTTGAGACATCTTTGAGGAAGAACTCAAGGTTGATAAGGCAAGGTCTGTGTAGAATAATCTCTGTGCCCAGGCAGACATGCCATTCCTCCTACAGTCCATGGTTTTCTCCACAAGGCAAGAGGAGCCTGGCAGAGAGGAGGAAAGTCAGATTCCAGATATGTGCATGTGTGCTTCACCTTCCTTCCACATATAGCTGGAAGGCAGAGATTTTTTTTTTTTCCTGAGGGAAAGGAAAGACAGGAAGTAGGGAATAGAAGAGGAATTTCGTGAATTTGTAAATTCTACTTTATTTTTAACCTAAGGCTTTGTAATCTACCACCAAGCCACATCCATAGCTTTCTTTTACTTTGATATTGATACAGGGTTTCAGGTTTGATACAGAGTTGCCTAAGCTGGCCTTGAACTTATCCCTCCTGCCTCTGCCTCCTGAGTTGCTGCAATTACCAGCCCTTGTCAGCTCTAAGTTTTCAAAAGAGAGCGGGTTGAGCTTGTAGCTCAGTAATAAAGTACCTCCCTACCATGCATAAGGCCCTGGGTACTATCCTTCCACCAAAGGGGACGGGGGTAGAAAAGAGAAAACACCATACATACTATTTACGAAACTATAAAAATGAATTTTAGAACCTTTTGACGAATGGTCTGGAAGGGAGGCTTTTTCTAACCCCCTAGCTGTGGATATCAGTCATTTCTCTAAGTGACCGTGAAAGGGAAAACCCCGATTTCGAAGCACAGACAGGTGTTGTAGTAAGCTTATAATGTAATCCAGACAGGGACCTTTTCTCTCTTTCTCTCTTTTGAAACTTGGAGGGTGACGGTAACTATGAGCAGTGAGTCATCACAGAATAAATATACAGTCTTCACCCACAGAACTGGGCATACTTCACCCACAGCACAGACCCAGTTAATCAGAGCCAGCATCGAAGCCATCTAAAGGCAAGGTGCTGTGGACTTGTTTGTTCAAAACAACTATAAAAATTTAAAGATTACAAAAGCATACAAAGTGGAGTTGATATGTCTCTTTATAGCAAGGCTTGGCTCAGTAAATAAATAATGAAAGAAAGAGACGGACATGGATTAGCAATAAATGATGAAGAACTGAACGTGGTACCAGACCCAGGTACTTTGGCAAGAGTGCGTCATCCTGTTTAGCTTTCACCACAGTTGGCTAATTCTAAGGCCCAAGGTACAGGTGTGACCTGGAACAGGCTGCCGTATGTTGACCAGAAAAGCTGGGGAAAACTGGCGAACTTTCATTGTAAAGAAAAAGCTTACTAGTTGGAATCAAAAGATCTGGGTCTGAGTCTCACCTTTACCATGGCTTAGCTAGGAGAGAGTCAGCTGACAAACATAACAACAACAACCAAACCAAAACCATCATCTTACACCCCTGAAGAGGTGCTCACGTGTGCACACAAATGCGCATCTTAAAATGATCCAGGAACAGACCCTCGTTCCTTCAAGTTTCTCAAGATTGAAAAGTCAGATGGCAGTGGGTCTTGATGGCCCCAATACAGCTATAGTCAGAGCCCCTCCAGGAGGGAATCCTGAGGCAGATGATGGCAGGAGATCTCAGTTTTCTCCTTGAGCAGGATGTGGATTTCTATGTGGAAAAGCTCCCAGTTCCCAACCACAAGGGAACCTGCCATAGTTCCTGCATGGCATGACAACACATGCTTCCCGGCTACATAAAAGCAAATACGAGTTTGCAAAGAAATAGCGACTCTGTGCAGAGGGCGCCGCAGCGTGGGAAACTCGCTTGTCTGGTTTCGCCTGGGCTCAATCTTTTGTGAGCAATTTTCAATGTCAGCTGTACACCAAGTAATGTTTCACCAACCACCACCCTAACACAGGTTTCTGGTTTGGTGCAACACACACACACACACACACACACACACACACACGACTTACTGAAAAATTTAAATTGATGTAACTTCTAAGATGGTCAAAGGACTTCAAAGAATTAGAGAAACATCAGATAAAATTGCGTGTGTCACTCGTGTTTGAAAGTGTTGTAGTCATGTTTAAATAACTGGCAGGTTATTTTATTTTATTTTTTTGTTGTTGTTGTTTTTCCGAGTGTGCAGTAAAGAAAGCAAAGTGAGCTTCAACAGACTGGAAATGTATGATCCCTGTCTTGCTGTTGGTTTTGTCTTTGTCTCTTTGCTGGTTTTGTCCACCCTGAAGGCAGGCGCAGTCTGGTTTCCTCAGTGCAGAGCACGGGGCAGAGACTGAGGCTGCCAGACTTGAAGCCTGCAGCATTTCTGCCTCCTCGGGAAAACTAGGCCATGGGGATGTCAGCAGCCTTCACACACAGGCTTCAGCACACCTTGTCAGTAGAGCTGTTTCTGGAAGTCCGCCAGCTGCCGGGGCCAAGGTCAAGCAACCACCATGACTATCCACAACAAGCAAAGCCTTGGGGAACCGAGGAGGTGACAGCGGGTGAAGAGGCAGTTAGTGAGTTCCGCAGGGCTGCCGGCTGGCTGCTGTGGCTTCCACCAGGGCAGTAGCTAGGCCGAGTGCCGGGAAGGTTTTATCTACTGATCAACACAGTGTGCCAGAGGGCTGATGGGACAGCCCATGTTGGCAGAGGCTTCCAGTGGTAGCCTGTAACTAAATGGCAGAAGAAATAAGGGGGTGGGGTGGGGAGGGATCTAGTAACAAAGTATCAGGATCAGTTGCTCAGAAAATGAATATTAAGCCTAGGTCTCCCCTGCACCCTACCTTGCTCTCCCACCGCTGCTGCCTGTTTGCATCCGTCACCTTTCTCCCACATGCATTCATGTTGAGCTACTTTTAGGGGTTGGAGGGCAGGAACAGATTGGCTTGGGTTGAAAGCAAATAACGAACAGGTTATGAAAAATTGACAAACTTAATTTAAAAAACAAAAAACAACAAATCAGGTACTTACTCTAAGTTTCTGTAAGTCGTTGCTCATTATAACGCTTTGAGAGGGTTTTTGCGCTAAGTGCATGTGTAGGTAATTCTGAGAGTTTGTGTACTCACACAAGCGCATATGGAGACCAGAGCCTGATGTCAAGTATCTTCTCCTAGCCCTCTCTACTGCATTGCTTTGAGGTAGGTTTCTGGATGAACCTGAAGCTCACGGGATCAGGTAGGTTGGGTGCCCAGTGAGCTCTCAGCATCTTCTCATCTCTGTCCCACAATGCTTGAGGTGCGGGCACACACAGTCATGCCATTTTTTGTTTTTGTTTTTGTTTTGTTTTGTTTTATGAGGATGCAGGGAATTTGAATCCAGATCTATATACTTACAGAAAAAGTGCTCTTAGCCAATGAGGCATCTTTCCAGCTCTTGGGTATTTCTGTTAACAACCCTTCCAGTAGTTTTACTGTGAGATTGAAATAATTTATTAGGATCTATTTATCAGAGTGCTAAAACAGAAGATTGAAAAGGTAAATGCTTCTACAAATGTCTCCACTATGGTTTGTTTGTGTATGCAAGGGATGTTTTAGCTTGTGTGAATGCATTAATTTGTTCTCAGTTTTTATTTTCACTTTGGATTTTCCTACCACCCAAGTAACACTTCGGTCTTTACAATTTTGGAAACATTGCGATGACTAATCTCGGTTGTCAACTTGACACACCTGGGAGGAGGGAACCTCAACAGAAGAATTGCCTCAACTAGACTGGCCTGTGGGCACGTCTGTGGGGCATTGTATTCAAGAATGATTGATGTGGGAGGGCCCAGCCCACTGTGGGTGGTTCCATCCTTAGGCAGATCAGCTTGGACTATAAAACTAAGTTAAATGAATGTCAGCCTGGGAGCAAGCCTGGGAGCAGCCTTTTTTGAGGGTCTCTGCATCATTTCCTGCCTGCAGCAGGTTCCTGCCTTTGTGATCCTGCATGAGGATGGGCTGTGGCCCGTAAGACCAAATAAACCCTTGCTCCCCACATTGCTTTCGGTCATTGTTTTATTTCAGTAGCAGAAAGCAAACTAGGAACGATATATTACTAGTTTCTGTCTGATATAAATGGTTATGGCTTTTCTATCATATCTTAAAAATAGGTACTCTGTCCATATTGCCTTAATGGGAATACTGAATGAAGAACGAATTGCTTCCTAGAGTTCAAATCAGGTAACTGTGGAAGAAAAGCCTAGATTTGACACCAAGATTCTACTAGTGAATAATATCCTACCTCTTACTCCATAAATGCGTTCTCCATCTGATAATGGCTTCCTTGACAGCACTCACCATAACTTGATTTGAATGAAGCTTTCCAGGAACCTAATAAGATAAAGTAGGAGAATGCCCCTTGGGTTACTGTGGGTGATAATGTCACCCAGGGAGTAGCTGTGTTTTGGTGTCATTTAAAGCAGCAGTAAATTCATATTGATTAAAATAGATGCACACACGAAGCCTGCTCTTCAGTGTGTGATTGAGCCACATTGCTGTAGAGCCTAGAGTGCTGTTGACACTCAAGCTAAGGACAGGGCTGGGATGTGGCTCAGTTGGTAGAGTGCTCACCTAGTTAGCATATTAATCACTTGTAGCTGCCCTGATAAAAACATCATGACCAAAGGCAACTTAAGGAAGAGAGAGTTTATTTTGGCTTCATGCTCCTCTGGAGGGATGAGTCCATCTTGGCAGTATGGAGTCACGGTAACAAGTGGCAGGCATGGTGCTGGAGCAGGAAGCTGGAAGATGACATATTCAGATTCTAACACAAAGCAGAAAGAGTGAACTGGAAGTCGGGTGACTACAAAGTCCCAAAGTCCATCTCCAGTGAGACACCTTCCCACAAAGCACCTCTTAATGGGAGCAAGTGTTCAAATACCTGAGCCTATGGGAGATATTTCTCATCCAAGCCACTGCATTTAGTATACAAGAAGCCTTGGGTTTGATCCGCCGTGCAGCCCAAGCCTGGTATGGTGGCTCACACTCATAATCTCAGCATTCAAGGTCATTCTCAGCTATAAAGTATGTTCAGGGCTAGCCTGGGCTACATATATACATTGCTGTCACAGACAAACCAAGTTAAGGGCAGCAATGTCTGGCAACACTGTATCCCGGTTTTCCTTTTTTTTTTTTTTTTTTTTTTACAAACCACTGAATAGAAATGACCAGCAATAGAATATGGTCTTTAGCTTGATGAAGGTCAGTCGACCTGGGAGGTTTTTCTCATTGACTGCTTTCCTGGTGATACTTTTCTCATTTCATTAAAGGAACAGAGACAAGGCCCACAGGGTCATATCTCCCCCTACCACCCCTTACTTCTGCATTTCTTTTTTTTTTGAAGACAAGATTTCCTGTAGATTAGTCTAGCCTCAAACTCACTGTATATTAGAGGCTAACCTTGAACTCCAGATGCTTCCATCCTTTACAGGATAGATTACAGGAGTGTGCTACCATACCCAACTACAAGCCCAGGTTGAGACAGTTTAGTCAAATGCCAGGCTCCTAGCTAGAAGACTGTCGTGAGAGTTGAAATGCAGATGATACAACATGTAAGACATTAAGCCTGGTTTTAACCAAAGTGGGTATATCACGAAATTGCCATGAACCAGCAGAGTCACATTTTACTAGTTAGATTATTACTGGAGAAAATTTGTCTCTTTGGGAAATACTTTTGTCCCTTTGGTGGGGTGTGGCTTCTGAGATGAAGGTAGGAATGAGGAACTCAGGACCTGCCTGGGCACTGCAGCTGATACATGGGACTTGAGTTTCCTGCCGTCTTTGGCTTCCATTCCCCCTACAGCATGTTATTGAGAGGAGATACTCCTTTTAGGTATAAAAGCCTATGACTCTACATAAGCAAATTCAAACAGAGAAACCATTTGTATGCTACCAACAAGCTGTGAAGCTCACCAGAGAAATGGGTGAACAGTATAAAAATTAGGGCTAGACAAGAATTTGGGACCTGGATTGTGCATCTGTTGTGCTTTGAACATATGCTATCTTCCATTCTAATAGGAAGCATTTTAATGTGTAATTTACTGGATTCTGAAGGCAAATATATAAACAAAAGAACTCCTAATACCTTTAGTTATTATTTTTTTTTGAAAAACCAATTTTTTCATGTACATTATGCAAACATGATCCATAGGTTTGGGTCCTATGGGGTACCAAATATTGTAGCTGTCTGTCTCCAAAAAATGTCCAATCTCATTCAGTTGTTTTGCTTCTTAAAGCATTGTTTTGCATCTTAAAACTTTGAACTTAACAAAAACAATGTCTTAAAATCGAGTCTTAGTCTCTGCAAGGCACGTGAACAAACTTGCAATCAGAAGAACATGATTGTTTTCTCTTGTTTTAGGTAACTAGGAAACAAGAGCACTGATTGAAGTACAGCCAGGAATAGAATCCACCATTAGTATAAAACCCTTTAGTCAGATTCATTCCCGTGTTTCCATTTGTGTGGTGACATTATTAAAAAGCTTCTCTTCGGTTAACTTCAATATATGAGCTGGAATGGGCACACACAGCACCCAGGCATTTGGAAGGCATCTGGTTTCTCATGACCTTCATTTGCAGGATCCCAATCGGTCTCAGGAAATGCTCCTGGGCTAATCCCTCCCAACACAACAGGCAAGAACCAAACCCAGAGCAATAGAAGGACCGGGACAAGGACTTCACAGGACAAGTGGGGATGCTGAGGCAGGAAAGTCCCTTTCATAAAATCCAACAGCTAGTGAGGGTCAGTTCTTTGACCACCCATGTGTCTCTTAAGATGGAGGTGTGAGCTCTCTGTGTTGCTCGATGTTTCTGTGGTAAACATGCTGGCAGAGAGGCTTGCTTTGCAGATGGGGTGCTCCTCTGCTCCCATTTCCTCAGCTTCCTTGAAAGGCCTCCCTTGCCCTCTTTCAGTAGTCATATGACTGAGGGAGACTGCTGTACTCTTCCATGTGCAGGGGTTGCTCTTCTATAAATTCTCAGTTCTTGTCTGAATTCTGATCATGCAGGGAACTCCTTCCCAAATCTGCAAAATCTCCTTCGCTTTTTCTTATGCATCCTTAGGAAACTAGGAAGAAACATAACGTGGTTTCTATTTCCTATCCAGGATCATTCTTTATACACCAAATAATATCTGTGCTACCAGGTTCCAGCGATTCCTTAAAGGGTTGACTTTTATGTGCTTAGTACCTAGCCAGGTCTTTAAGGTTGTCATCTTTGCAGCCTAGTCTTTTAGGGACACCTGTCATGCCTCTAGGTCACATGTATTTTCTTTTGGAGTTTTGAGACAGTTTTACCATGTCATTCTAGCTGGCTTGGATCATTCCATCCTCTTCTCTTGCCCAACTGCCCCCCCCCCCCCCCCAGTGAGTGCTGAGCTTATAGGCATTTGCTAAATGACAACTGCATTTTCCTACCAACGATCTGTCACTAATTCACCTTGCTCGGGTGCACCGTGCTTTAGAAAAGTGGAGATGTTGAGCATTTCCTTCTGCCCACTTAAAGCAATGGTGCCTTTGACCAAGTCATCTGTCTGAATCTGTTCAGGGCATTTACAATTTCCTCACTTGTCAATTGCTTACTAGATTTCAGGAGTCTCCTAGAGGTGGAGTGTAAGCGTAGGTAACGGTGGGGTCGATCCATAAAAAAGTGTGGTTCCAAGGGTCTGATCATTTTCTTGTATCAGTAGATAGTGGTGGGATTAGGAAGCCCAAGACTGCATATTATTATGCCTTTTCTGGAAATGTCAGCTCTGAAATTAATTTGCCTGGTATTAAAGAGGATACTAATTGCAGGCTCGGTAGGCACAATACATTTTATTAGCACAAACTATATTATTGTGTAATTATTGTTTGCTTGTAATATAATCATCCTATCAATTTGCTAGAATTTGGTTCCCCTTGCAGTTCTTTTTTTCTATTGCTAATCAATAACAGGCTAACCACTAAAGAGTAAGGAAGCAATGATGAAGACAAACCTTTCTTCCCTTTATCAGTGGCAAGGTCTGTTATTGTGAGGGGAACAGAATTAGCAACTTTGAAAGGACCACTAGTAGAAATATAGCTTTAGGGTTTTGGAGAGTGGCGGCTCCCAGGTCTTGCCTGAAGGAGTTGGAAGTGCAGTGTTCTGAGATTATATCTTATGATCTAGCCTGATGAGATGGGCAAGCTCAGGGGCTTTTGTCCTCTACACAAGCATCCCATAGCTTTTCCTGGAATGATCTTCTATGGGGATGTGGCTGCCTATCGAGGATGCAGAGGGAAGGCAGCTCCAACTGGAAAGAGGAAAGCCGCACAGAATGTGTTTCTCAGTGTGCTTGTTTTCAACACAAAGCAGATCTGGAGGGTGGAAATGGTTGCTAATCAGACTGATGTGTTGTGGGCTTCAGAGAGGTTTCCTAACCTCATGTCAATGAAAATACACTGGTGTCAGCAGACCTCTTGGGACTTAGTCTGAAGCAAGCAATGTCAGAAAGGACTAAAATTCTGATTTTGGGACAAGTGCCTCAGCACTGTTCAGTGGCCTAGCTGGTTGAAATATTCCGAACCTCTTAGAGGGTGTTAGATTCTCCTGCTAATGTGTGCATTGACTTGAAAGAAAACAGTGGTTTTCCAGAAGGGGCTCAAGTTTTTCAGTCTTTAAGTGATAAGTAGTAGTGGCTTCTTAAAATGTTTGATCTCTGTGGGAGGGGGTTAGAACTGGAAAGGAAGGTCAAGTCAGCGTCTAACTGGGCATTTCTGGAATTAGATGTTAATTATCCCATTATTATCAAATGGCTTTTTAGTCATAAAGTTCTCAGAATAAATAGTTTTATTTGGAAAAATAAATAGGTAGAGAAAAAAATATGTACGATTATTTCTTCCTTGTACAACCTTGCTTACCTACCCATCTACTGGTTGGATGCCAAAAGACCTCTCACTTTTGTTTTTAACAATTCAGAAATAAGATTTATTAGGTGAGAAGGCATCATAGCCATAGGAGCTGTGATTGGACCTTGAGTGGGAGAGAATTTAAAAGGATCATTGGGAACTGGAAGGATGGCCCAGTGGTTAGGAGCGCTCGCTCCTCTTCCAGAGGACCCAGGTGCAGTTCTTGGCAGCCACAAGGTAGCTCACAGCCATTTGAAACTCTGTTTCCAGAAGAGCTAATCCCCTCTTCTGGTCTCCAAAAGCACTAGGCACATACATGGTGTGTTGATATACACTCAGGCAAAATAAAATGGATGCTCATTAAAAAAAAAAAAAAAGTTGATATATCATCCTAGAGTCATCATGATGGGGCCACAGAAGGAAAGAGTAGCTTCCCTTTCAAAACCTAGTGAGGACCGTCATAAAGATGGATAAGTTAAAGTACAAGAGAGATCGCCTACACAAACAGGATGACAGGAGAGGGGTCTCAGCCTTCACTTCCCTGTGTGGATCATCAGCCACTTCTCAGCAGGGCTTCCTACCTGCTTCTCTGTTCCCTGATGTCTAGCAACACAGGGAAGCATTCAACCCAACAGCAAAGCATAGCTATGGGAGCTCAGCCAGGCAAAGCTGTCTCTCTGACTCAGGCTGTCATAGATGAATGTAGGACACCACTTTTGGTAGATGGGATGAACAAAAAAAAACCAAGCAAAAACAAACAAACCAACAATGAAACGCTCACTTGAAAAATGAGCATCTATTTATTTATGTCCACATTTAATCAATACTTTTTTATTCTACCTATAAGATTTATAAGGACATATATGTTACACCCAGACATATATGTAAGCAAAGTGGAGGTAGTTTCATTTAGCATCTCGAGAGTCCACCTCTGCCTTCCTTTTAAACAGTAAGGTACATATTGTCTAAACTGTCCCAACGATCTGTCATTCTCACCAAACCTGAGAATCAAATCACTGCAGCCTCTCTGAGATCAGTCTGGAGAACTACAGCTTTCAAGATGTGGTTTCATTCCGAGGAGGGAAAACACGTGACCACAGCGAGAAGGATCCCCTTCTGGAGGCCAAATATTGTGAGTCAAGTTGGAAAACACTTACGGTGCTTTGGAATAGAAAAGTTCATTCTATAAGCCAAAAATCTTCTGGGAAGTGTCTAACTGACTGTGACAGGGAAACTCCACAGGGCAGAATGTATAGTTGCCCATCAAGCAAAGAATATATATATATATATATATATATATATATATATATATATATACACACATATATACACACATATACATATATATTCAGTCACTAGCTCTTTATCTGCATTTAGCCTCAGGATCCAAGGATCTCATACCAAAAGGATGAAATCAGTGAAGGTTGTAAATTTTCTTCAATGAAAAGTTAAGCATTTTTGTTGTTTATAATTACACATGTGTATGTGGGCCACAAATGTGCAGTGGCTGCAGAGCCTGGAAGAGGACGTTGGATCCCCTGACCTGGAGTTCAAAGTGGTTGTGAGCAGTCTGACTTGGGTGCTGGGAACTGAATCCAGGTCTTCCGCAGGAATAAGCGCTCTTAACTGCCGAGTCATCTCTCCAGCCTACCTTCTCAACTTTTAAAGTTGGAATTGTATTTTCTTCTGGAAAAAGTTAAAACTTTACACAACTTTTAAGGGAGAAAAGGGAAAATGTATTTTATGACACTGGCTAATTTATCATTATAGTTACTATTTTTATAATAAATTTATTAACATGATTCTTTATTCCAATAAGGAAATTATTGATAGTCTACTTTCCCCTTCAAATGGACAGCTGTTAGTGAATGTATTTGCATGTTTCTTTCGTCTGGCTGCTTTGGCACGCTGGTAAAGACGGTGAATAGCATAGGGTTTGAGAAACTTCTTTGGAATAAATATGTCGAGAAATTTTCATCAAGATGATAGTAACATAGTTAACCAATGCTTTTTAGTGAAGACAAGTAGAGCTGAAGTCATGCGTGCTCACACACACACACACACACACACACACGCACACACACACGCCCCACAAGTATGCTCACAGATGCTCACATTGATGAACTGATATTTGCTATTGTTATATATTTTCGCATCTCCCCACCCAAGAATACATTTTGGAAGCTTACCTCATCAGACCTCTCCTTATTTAATCCTCTCGTTCCAAAGTTACCTAACTCCATTGTGTATGTGAGGTGAAAAACACCAGACACTCAACATCTGCCGTCCTGGGGAGTAGGAGTGGAAAGGGTGGGTGGAGGGAGGGGCCGTGGTTCTCATGAACTGTCTCCTACAGCCTCAGAGATACTTGTCCCTTTGTTACCAGAATTATCTCTGTCCATTTTGTATTGAGTTATTTATGTGTTGTTTCTTCATCTGGTGGCATTCTGTTGAAATGAACTACAATAACTCTGGCTGCCCCTATAATGACTTGGATCTTAAACATACCCTAAAGGACACATAGAAGTTTGATCACTGATCTATGGCACATTTGGGAGGTAATGGATTCTTTAAAGAGATATGGCCAAGAGGAAGGAGGTTAGGTAACCAGGGGTGAGCCCTTGAGGGAGATATGGGCACTCTGACCTCTTTTTCTCCTCCTTGTTGTCTGCTACCATGAGATGATCAGTTTTATTCTACCATGTAGATTCTACTGTGTTGCGTTCACTCAACACAGGTACCCCCTGAAGGAGTCAACCAAACAACACTGGACTAAAACGCCTGAAAGGGTAAGTCAAAATAAGTTACCACCCCCTTCACTTTCCCATCACTAGTTCAGGGACGCTGTGCAGTATTGGCAAGCTGGATACCATGTCGTCTGCTTTTCACCTTCTACACAATTGCTCCTGTGTTTGGGGACACCACCTGCTCTTCTTGTCTTCTTCCAGAGCAACGTTCAGCACCCAAGTCACCTCCTGAAAGTGACAATGACTCATCCCATCATTAAATCTTAGTGGTGAATGCTTGAGCTCCTGAGTTCAAAAGGAAGGAGGCAGTTCTCTGGGGGAAAGAGTTCCATTTTAATTCTTAAGACAGTGGCATCAGGATTAGACCATTGCTCTTTCTGTATATACCATCCACCAAGAACTCCATCCTTGTAGGCATCTAGTCTCATCCGGATTTCTCAAACCTAGTTTAGATCAGGGTGTGAGTAGGTGAGAGCATTCGAAAGAGGAAGCCCCAGGGGCTTGTAGCAACCCTCTTCCTCGGATGCCACCTTGGTGTTCTCTGGCCTGAGTCAAGCCTGGCTGTCCCCATAGAATGATCAATTTGACAGCTTTGAATCCCAGATTAGCACTGACTGGTGGGTAACCTTTTCATCTAACATCTGTGCCTCAGTTTCCTCATCTGATATGTGGCCTTAATAACATTACTTATGTCATAGGATCGCTATGAGGATAAAATGAGCAAATATATCTTAAAAGGACAATATACACTTAGGAAACGGAGGTTTTGTTTATGTGTATGTACATGCAGGTATGTGTATATGTGTGGGTGCACATATGTGGTGTGTGTGTATGTGTGTTTGTGTAAAAACTCAGGCCGATTAGCCCTGGCTGGCATGACAATGAGCCCCAGAAGTCTGTCAGTCTTTATTGCCCCTGCTCTGTGATTATAAACATGGCCCACAACACCTAGCATTTTACATGGGTTTTGGTGATCAAACTTGGATCCTTATGTTAGGTAGCATGGCCAGCTGTACTGGCTAGTTTTGTGTGTCAACTTGACACAAGCTGAAGTTATCACAGAGAAAGGAGTTTCAGTTGAGAAGATGCTTCCATGAGATGCAGCTGTAAGGCATTTTCTCAACTAGTGATCAAGGGGGGAGGGCCCTTGTGGGTGGTACTGTCTGTGGGCTGGTAGTCTTGGGCTCTATAAGAAAGCCAGCTGAGCAAGCCAGGAGAAGCAAGCCAGTAAGAAACATCCCTCCATGGCCTCAGCATCAGCTCCTGCTCCTTGACCTGCTTGAGTTCCAGTCCTGACTTCCTTTGGTGATGAGCAGCAGCATGGAGGTGTAAGCTCAATAAACCCTTTCCTCCCCAACTTGCATCTTGGTCATGATGTTTGTGCAGGAATAGAAACCCTGACTAAGACACCAGCTTTTTGGTTAATCAAATGAGCCATCTCCCCAGCCCTGTGATTTCCATCAATGGGCACTTATTACCGAATGACTTATTTGCCTTCAAAAATTTTGACTTCTTTTCCCTAGAGCTCTTGAGGGAGTAACCCAATGTTGCTAATGATGTGTGTTCTCTTGCTTCCCAGGGGAGATAGTATCTGTCCATCAAGGATAGAGAAAGGGCGTCCTTGGGGGCCTCTGGGATTGAAGAACTGACACCCAAGTCTTTTTCAAGTACTTTAAGAGGCAAAACCAACCAAGTTTCTACCTTTTCTACCCCACAGACTTTTATTTGACATCCCTCTCTTGAAGAGCTGGCTTCATAAGAAGTGAAACCCTATAGGCTACTCTGAAGTAGCTATCAGTACTGTAAGAATTAAGTCAAACTGCATCAAGCTGAGCCCAGCCTTGTATGTCTTTTCAGACACCTTTCTCTTTGGGGTGGCTTGTTTGTTTTTGTCATACTTAGGATCAAACCCAAGACCGTGAACATGTTAGGCAAGTACACGAGTATCATCCCGTTCCCAACTGTGTTATTTAAATAGGAAATACACACACATCCACACCAATGAGACGATTAGAAGACATTAAAATATAATGCGATCCCAAGCACAGGTGAACTACCTATATCGACACGCCTGTTAACATGCCATACGTTTGATCTATTTGAGCAGAGGAAGGAATGAATTTTCTCCTTTGATCATTTACCAACACACACTTTTCTGTTATGAATTCCAAAGGAGAACTGTAGATTAAGTATTTGTCTAGGATGGACAAGGTTCTAGTATGCGCCACCCCTAACACAACCAACAGAAAACACAACTGAACACAAACAAACCCTGAAGACGTCTCTCTGAAAGACCCCAGGGGCATTTCCTTAACTGGCTTGCTTTCGGGGATGTGCTCCAAGAGGAGACAGAGGGCCCTCAAGGCTGAAGTCAAGGGCGGCAGTCATTCCTCCTGGGACCAGAGTCTTAAATGTATGTGAGGTGACTGTGTGGCCTTGAGTCATCCAATCTCTCTTCGTGCCTCAGTTTATCTCACATATAATGAAGGCTTTGGGTTAAATGATCTCAGATAGGGGAGGGGAAGGGAGAGGAAGGGAGGGGAAGGGAGGGGAAGGGAGGGGAAGGGAGGGGAAGGG